>JAKKIB010000271.1:135000-227266 GCA_023089585.1 Melophagus ovinus | reverse complement strand
TAATGATAATGATAATGATAATGATAATGATAATGATAATGATAATGATAATGATAATGATTAATGATAATGATAATGATAATGATAATGATAATGATAATGATAATGATAATGATAATGATAATGATAATGATAATGATAATGATAATGATAATGATAATGATAATGATAATGATAAATGATAATGGATAATGATAATGATAATGATAATGATAATGATAATGATAATGATAATGATAATGATAATGATAATGATAATGATAATGATAATGATAATGATAATGATATAATGATAATGATAATGATAATGATAATGATAATGATAATGATAATGATAATGATAATGATAATGATAATGATAATGATAATGATAATGATGATGATGATAGTTATAATGATAATGATAATGATGCAACAAATATGATGATAATGATTATAATAATTATGTTAGTATTAGTACAGAGACATTTAGTACAAACTACACAAAAAAGAAACTAAGCGTTCGTTGTGTTAGACCCTTTATATTGTTGAACAATTTCAAAGCCATATTTATTACAATGTGTCGCTTTATGTGTATTTTATTTTTAAATATTATTTTAACATTTCATTTAATTCATTGATTTGTTTCACTTATAATTTTCCATTAATACGTTTTTCTTTTTTTTTTTTTGATTTTTGCTGATACTTTTTTTTTTCTTAATAATAACATTCACCTTTACAACGTAATAACAAAAACAACAACAATAACAACAAAAGCCCACGATCAAATTAGGTTAACCCAAAATTTTTTTCTTTGTTGTTGTTATTGTTATTATTGTTGTTATTGTTGTTGTTGTTGTTTTGTTTTGCTTTTCTTCCATCATTAAATTTAAAGTAGTTTAATCAAGAAATCAACAAACCAACCGACGAATATTTTTATAAATATCAAATAGTTTTATTCAGATCCATTATATATGGGTGTGTGCGCATGTTTATATGTATGTGTAAATTTCCTAACCTCTCACTTCTTTCTCATTTGTGTTTAACCATCCGCAAAAAGAAGAAAAAAACAAACAAGCAAACAAACAAAAAAAAGTCTTTTTTGATAACCTTGACTCTGTTTTTGTTGTTTGTTGTTGTTGTTATGTTATTATTATTATTATTATTATTATTATTATTATTGTTATTGTTGGTGGTGGTAGTGGTGGTGGTGTTGATGTTGTTTTTGCCTTGATGTCTTGCCTTTAGGTATTTGGTAAAAATTTGCTTTTTAATTTTTTATTTTTTCTGTTTTTTTTCCCTCCATTTTTTTTTTTTTGCTTATTGAATTTTCGATATTTGGATTTTGTTTTTTTTTCTGTCTCTGCTTTTTGTGATTATTAATGATTTCACAAATAAAAAAAAAAAAAAAAAACAAAAATTAAGGCAAAAAAGGCAGAAATTAAACCGAAAAGAAAAAAATACCAAAAGCAACATAAAAAAAGGGAAAATTTTTTTTTTGGTTCCCAACTGAACTGAACTGAACTGGATTGAAATGAATTGGAATAAACTAGTTTGTATTGGAGTGGACTTGGACTGGACTGGGCTGGACTGGACTGGACTGGACCGGACTGGACTGGACTAGACTAAACTAAGCACCCATTTTATTTCATTTAAAATTCTACAACAAAATAAAAACATTTCTTTAACAATTTTCCAACAAATTTCCAATTTTTTTTCTTCAACCATTTAACCCGCCAGCCTTTGCTGCTTCCATTCACACTCTTTGTATAATTTTTGGCCTGATAATGCATCTTGCTCCAGCACATATAAAATTAGAGAGAGAGAGAGAGAGAGAGAGAGAAAAAGAGAGAGATAGATAGAGGAAGAGAGAGGAAGAGAGGGCAAGTAAAGAGAAAGAAGACCAAAGGAAATTATTATAGGAACCATTGCCTTATGGCACCAGACGATGGCGCGCAAGATAACTTGATGGCCCTTACACTACCGAAACTTTAATGATATACGAAATCGGGCCCTTTGAAATTAGATAGACAGAATTTGGACATTTAGAGAACATGGACGATGGCGACGTAAATTTAAGATGAGACTCTGCACTAAACTTCCACGCGATCATTTCTATAGCCAACGTTAACGTCTCTGAGGATGAAAGGTCCTCAGAGAGATGAGGGCTGATGGCGCGCCCCTTACACACTGAATTGAGCTTTTCAATAAAATTCTGATCTTCAAACAACAAAATTTCGATTTTCTTATGTGAAACGAAATCTTTTTCATAAATTTAAAATTCGATTGTGCTTTTTTTTTTTTGAGATCGTTAGTAGGGTTAGGGCGGAGAAATGTTTTCGTACTTTGCCGTTGTTGTTATTTATTTATAGATTTATTTATTTTTTCTGTTTTTTTTTTTTTTTTGTTATTTGTTATTTGTTACACAAGGACACAAATTTTACTTTCACTGAAAGAAAAAAAAAAAAAGGAAAACAAAAATTAAACTTTTCGAAAATTTTATAAAATTTCTCATTATTCTGCTAAATGATTTTATTAGAATTTGCAAACGATGAAAACGAACCAAACAATTTTCTCTTAATTCATAAATTTGTTCTTCTTCTTCTTCTTTGAGCAAAAAAAAAAAACAAAAGAAACGAAAATAAAACGAAGGTAACTTTTTGTCAATTCGTTTTATCATCAACCAAAAAATACACGAATAACATTTCCTCTGTCCTTCTCCTTCTCTCGCACCCTCTCTCACTCTTTTTCTTTTTTAAGTTATATCTATCTCAATTGCACTTTGTTACTTAAGAAATGAAAAATTTATAATGTTAAATCAAAAAACCAAAAAAAAAACAAAAAAAAAAAAAAAATACAAAAAAAAAATACAAAAAAATACAAAAATGCAAATTAAATTGAATTAAAAAACACAAAAAATTAAATCAACGACAGACAAACAGTTAGATGATCCCGTCTACCATTAATATCGTAACGTACTAAATTTTTTTTAAATCAATTCAATTAATTAATTAATAAAATAAAAGAAATCAAAAAGAAAAAATTCGTTGCGATTTCGGTGCCGTCAACGTCACTGCTGCCACATTTGTTGTTGCTTTTATTTATTTATTTATTTATTGTTATTTTGTTATTGTTATTGTTATTGTTATTGTTATTGTTATTGTTATTGTTATTGTTATTGTTATTGTTATTGTTATTGTTATTGTTTTGTTATTGTTATTGTTATTGTTATTGTTATTGTTATTGTTATTGTTATTGTTATTGTTATTGTTATTGTTATTGTTATTGTTATTGTTATTGTTATTGTTATTGTTATTGTTATTGTTATTGTTATTGTTATTGTTATTGTTATTGTTATTGTTTTGTTATTGTTATTGTTATTGTTATTGTTATTGTTATTGTTATTGTTATTGTTATTGTTTATTGTTATTGTTATTGTTATTGTTATTGTTATTGTTATTGTTATTGTTATTGTTATTGTTATTGTTATTGTTATTGTTATTGTTATTGTTATTGTTATTGTTATTGTTATTGTTATTGTTATTGTTATTGTTATTGTTATTGTTATTGTTATTGTTATTGTTATTGTTATGTTATTGTTATTGTTATTGTTATTGTTATTGTTATTGTTATTGTTATTGTTATTGTTATTGTTATTGTTATTGTTATTGTTATTGTTATTGTTTTGTTATTGTTATTGTTATTGTTATTGTTATTGTTATTGTTATTGTTATTGTTATTGTTATTGTTATTGTTATTGTTATTGTTATTGTTATTGTTATTGTTATTGTTATTGTTATTGTTATTGTTATTGTTATTGTTATTGTTATTGTTATTGTTATTGTTATTGTTATTGTTATTGTTATTGTTATTGTTATTGTTATTGTTATTGTTATTGTTATTCTTATATGTTATTTTTCAATTGTTATTGTTATTTTGTTATTGTTATTTTGTTATTGTTATTATTTTTTCGTTTTCTTTTTCTTTTTTTTTTTTTGTTTGTTAATTTATTTAATTGTTTTGCTTTAACTTATTTCGTCGATTTTATTTCATACAAAATTTTCGAATTAACTGTTCTTGTCTTTATGTGACATACAACAGCGGGAACATTCCACTTGAACGTTTATTAAACAAATGCCTGTAGATGAACTGCAATCGAAACGTTTTATAAAATTAAGGCAAACAGTATAAAACAGCAACAACAGCAGCAGCAGCAGCAACAACAACAATAGCAATAATAGCAACAACTAAACAACTAGCAATAGCAATAGCAATAAAAGCAACAAACAACAATAATAAGACAAATCGCTGAGATTGAATTATCATTATCATGAACATCATTATTATTGACATCATTATGATAATCATCATTAATGATAACACTGAAAGTATATTTTACGCATGTGCATGTGTGTGTGTGCGTGTGTGTGTGTGTGTGTGTGTGTGTGTGTGTGTGTGTGTGTGTGAGCGGTTTATTGTTTATTGTTGTTGTTCTTGTTGTTGTTTTCTTAAAGAATAAAAAATAACAAAGCAAAAAATGGCAGGCAGCACGTGCTGTTTACACAGCACATTGCACAAACTATTAGATTGTACAAAAAATTTTTTCAAATAAATATAAATTTCATTTAAAAACGCTTTATAAGCATTTTTCATATACGAATTAATTTTTTGTCAAAAAAAAGAAAAAAGAAAACCAAAATAAATAAATTAAAAAAACACACAACGTTACACACGTTGCTATCACATTAATATTCAGACCGGTAGATGTCGCTTAATATAAATATGTAGAAACGATAAGAAGAAGAATTTATAGGGAGTTTCTGCGCAGTTAGCATGAAAACTTTCTTAAAAACCTATTTTTTCTTTTTTCTTTCTGATCTTTAATGATGACAAAATGAAAGTTTTGGTAAAAAGAAAATCATCACTTGATTTCAACAAAATAGATAAAGAAATATAATTTGAGAATTTACAAATAAATACCTTAATGCCAAATTCAATGATGAAATATTTTTTTATCTTTTTGATTTACGTAAATGTTTTATCAATAATTTAACTTTATAAGTTGGTAACCCTTGAACTATTTTTAATGAATTTCATTTTATGTAAATATAAATACATAATTCTTTATTACAAAATACAAATTAATTATAAAATTTTAAAATGTTTATAAATTTTATTAAAAATTATTGTAAAATGTAACGTTATTTCATTAAATTAATTAAATTAAATAACGTCAAAATTTTTTCCATTCAATTTTATCTTATATTTGCTGAATTATTCAGCAAATATATTGCATACTTTTAAGCTTCATAAATATTTATTATTATACCCTACAACATTTTTGTTATAAATTATTATAAATTCGTGTTGACGTTTTGCATTTTACATTGCATTTTATGGCATCAATTAAAATCGTTTGGAAAAAGATTAGAATTTTGTATGTATTTAAAAAAAAAAAAAAATTGGCATATTAAAGTGTTTAAAAAAAGAAAAAAAAATACCAATAAATATATACCAAAATTTGGTCGAGAGCATTCCTTAATTTTAATTTCTTCACTGATAACTCATTTATTGGATTTTGAATAATATTAATCGAAATAATGTAACTATTTAAAAGTTTGACCTAATGCCTACTTGTACCAAAAGTAGGGTACGTTACAAAAAAAAAAAAAACAAGCAAATGTACTGGCTTAGATTTATTAAAGCCTTCCAAAAAAAAAATATGTATATATATATACATTTATTGTAAAGAATCATTTTAGCTGAAATATTAAAAAAATATTTAATATATAAAAAATATTTCAAATAAACTTGAATAAAATTAATTAATGTTAAGAGAAAAAAATAGGGCCCCCAATAAATAAATTAATAATAAATTTATATGAAATATTAAAATTAGTGCAAACTTTATTTTGTATTTTCAAAAATAAAGATTCCAAATAATACATAAAGCATCATTTATTTTCAAATATTATGCCTAAAAGCTGGCAAAGTTTATTTCATTTATCATGCATCTATGTAAATTTACTTACTCTAAAAAGTATTTTTTTTTTGTTTTCTTTAAAGTTTAGAAAGTAACTACCTACCACAATGATGATGATCTTTACTTTTTTTTATTTTATTGTTATTGTTGCTGTTGTTTTTATTTATTTTGTTTTTTGTTTTTTTTTTTTGTTTTTCTTTTTGTATTGCATATATAAGTATATGATAATTTTGTGTAATAATAATAATAATAATAAAAGTGACCTTGACATTTAATATGGAATTTTTTTTTTTTTTTTTTTTACTATTAATTTAACCATTTCATATTGAATTTTTGCATTTCGTTCATGCATATTTAATTTTTATTTACCAAACCATACGTATATGCTAAGTAGTCGTATTCTAATCTAAATTATATCAAAAGTAGTAGGTAGATACTTTGCAATTCATTATTGACATTTCATTTCAGTTAATTACTTTTCTGGTTATTCAATAAATTACCAAAATCTTTCCTATTCAAAGTTAAAAAATGATTGCTATGGCCAAAGGATAAACCTTTTTTCCTTTTGCTTTGCTGTTTAATATGGACTTATTTGTTAAAACGATTTGGCCCAATTTTAATATTAATCTGCTTTCAATCTTCCTATTAAATTTGAAATTGATATCTTAAATGTTTGATATGATGCCATCAGAGGCATGGACTGATTTTTAGATTTTGCTACCATCTTGCAAATTTTTTTCTTTTACGGAAATGTTCGAGAATTTTTAGAAATATAAAATGATAAAAATTATAAAGAAATTTAGTGCTTGTTAACTTATTTTAATTTCATTTTAAAATTTCATTCGAGAAATTAAAATCGTTAAAATTTCCATATTTTAATATAAAAAGAAATTTTATAAAATTTTTAGATTTTTATACTTAACATTATCAAAGGTTTCTCCCAGAAATGCTTCTGGCATATTTTGAAGCGCAAGAAACTAGCAAACAAAATCAGTCAATTGCCAAGATAATCGCTTCTTAAAAAACCTCACATCATCACAATTTGGTTGAATCTTTAAAGTTTGTATTTTGCATTTGTTTGTTTTGTTGTTTGTCTTGCTTAACTTAAATGTACGCTCTATGTGTTTATTATTTACCAATTTCGAGTAACACCAACTCAATTGAGAGTTGGACCTTGTATAACGAGTTCTGCGAGTTTTAGCAAATATTTTATATGGGGCCATGAGATCACCAATTTTAATAACTATTTGTCATATTGGCAATTAATTATTTAAATTGCATTTACTTTAAAGTTGTTTCACCAAAGGTGCCTATGTGGACGACAATGAGAAAGTTTTAATAATCCCATAAGATTTGTGCAGTTTTAAATTACGTTAAGAGATTTCGCCGTATAATTTTATGAATAAATATTACAATTGCTAAAACTGGAATGCTGAATAAGTGCATCATAAATCGTAGCATTTTCGGCACTTTCCATATTTAATAAACAATCATAAAATGATCAGAGAAAAACTATATGAGAAAATCTATGTAAATAAATCTATGTAAATTACTATTTTATATTTTATTATAATTCCAGTAATTCGTACCATATGCATTAAATACTTTTTCTATCCAACCATTTATATATAAAAAAAATTAAAGGAACGTAAAAATGCAACTCTGCCTTTTATTTTTCGCTCTGCTGTGTTTTTTTTTTTTTGTTTTTTTTTTTTGGTTTCTATTCGATTTCGCTGCATTACCGTTTCACCTTTTTACATTGTCGTTAAATATGGCGATTGAATTGTTGTTTAAGTGTTTTTCTTTCTATCTGCTGAGTAGGATTGACGGAAGAGTGATAAACAAAAAGTTAGCAATTTTTTTGTTGTCTGTACTGTTTATTTTAATATTCTTTTAAATGATTAAATAATTGGTAATTTATCTTTGTGCGTGTGTGGCATTGTGTCGAAATTTTTATAAATCAGGGAACATAGAAAAAGAAATGCATTTTCATTTTTTTCACAAAAAGCAAACAAAAAATAGAATATACCATAAAAAAGCAGTTATAAGAAAATGAAGGATCACGAACTCAAATGCGTATGCTTATGCGAAAGTGTATATGTGTATGCGCATTCATAAAATGAGAGATACAAAAGAAATTGAAATTATTAAGTGGAAAAAAAACCAAAAAGAAAAAAAAAATAAATATATACATACATATGAAAATGAAATAAAATCTTGAATGAAAAATAAGTATTTGAAGCTAAAGTGAATTGCGAGAGCTGCCTTGTATCAATGACAGTAATTGCAACAGCAACAGCAACAGCAACAGCAACAAAATCAAACACAATGAAAATTCTCTTTTTGCATTTTGCTTCGTCTTCCTATAACGAAAACAAGCAAACAAATAAAAAATTGGAGAACAATAATAATAACAACAACAATAGCAATAGAAATAAAAAAAAATGAATAAGTAAGTACAGAAATGTACTCACACAAAAAAGTTAATATAAAGAACCTAAGAGATAGCAATTTCAATGTTCTTCGGATACGCTGCCTCTGGAGATTCTTTTTTTTTTTTCTTATTTTTTAAATTTTATTTGTTTGTAGTTGTATGCTTTTTGGTTTCTTTGTCGTCTTCTTCTGCACTTGTCCTTCTCTATTGTGTATCATTTTGTCTTGTTCGTGGAACAGCAATAACAAATACGAAACAAAAAGGAGAAGGCAAAGCATAAAAAAGCAAATAAAAATGAATCAAAATAATAAAAAAAAAAACAGAAAGTAAACTAACGTAATGTAACGTTAATTTCAATGATGGAAAATAAAATGAAAAGGAGAGAAGAAAAAAGTAAAAAGTGGCCCCAACAAAAACAAAACATTTTGTTTTGTTAAATATTTGATTCAGTAAAAGTAAAATGTTCCATCGATTTAATTTTGTAAATGTATGTGCACGTGTGTATTTATTATATAAATAGAAAGAAGGCCTTAAAGGAAGTGTTAATTAATGTTAATAAAACAAAACGAAATAAAAAACAAAGAAAACTCGAATAACAACAAAAACACCACAATGGCAACAATAATGTTCATTAACATATTTTTATATACGCAAATCGCAACAAAGTTTTTATTATTTATGCCATTTTATATGTGCGCGTATTTGTATGGGTGCGTGTGTGTATGTTGAGATAGCAATTGTGATTGCGATTGTGATTGTGATTGTGTTTGTGATTATTGCTGTAATTATTATTATTATTTATTGTGAGAGAGTAAAATGAAATGAAATAAAAAAAAATTAAAAAAATATTCGAGAAATAGGCGAACATACAATCGCTTGACTTGAATTGCTTTAAATTTTGTTTTTGTTTTTTTTTTTTTGTGATTAAAAGTGTGGAAGGAGAAAAGACATCAAAATGTTCTTTTTTTTATTATCGTAACTATGAAAAGTTGTGACAAATTCAAATTAGCAAAAGAAAAAAAATTAGCTGTTGAGTAAAAAAAGAAAGAGAAGACATTGCGTGTAAATAAATGAGATTTTACTTTTAAGTGGGAAATACATTGTTGTTATTGTTGTTTTTATTATTGTCATTAATTGTTGTTTCATATGATTCATAACACTTTACATTTGTTTTGTTTATTTATGTTGTTGTTGGTGGTGTTGTTCGCTAAATTATAGTGAATACATTTAATAAATAAATGTACGTGTGTGTGTACGATAACAGCCTTGTGAGAGTTTAATGAGATAGGAAAAGAAAGTGTGAGAGTTAGAATGAGAATTTGGGAGACCAGTGTTGTAATGAAATCAATTCTTGTTGTTGCTGTTGTTTTTTGTATTTTATTTTTCATTAAAATAAAAATATAGGATTTTGTCTATGCATATACATCCGTTCGTTCACATAATTATTGTTATTTTTTTTTTCTTGTTTTTTTTTTCTTGTTTCATAGTTTCTGTAGAAATTCAAATCGTGTTTTATTTCGTTCTTTTTACCTTTTACTTTCTGCTTGGTCATGACTGATTATTTGCTTACACAAAATTTAATAAATTTAGAAGAGAAGACAAAATAAATTATTCAAAGTGTTATAGACGATCGAGTTCACTTCATTAGTTCGTCTAATATGATGGTAAAAAAAAGCCAAGAGAATGAATAGAGAAAATTAAACAAAGGACTGGAATTTTTTTAATATTAAATAGGTTTGCAAAATTTGTTATACGGAAAAAAATTGATCCAAAAAATGGCTCAATTTGATTTATATTATACACATAGATTTTATGTATCAAAGTGTAAACTTTAATTAGTTCGTTAAAAAATAGCAAAAATTCTAAGATTTTTTTCTATAAGATAACTTCGAAACTAAATAAGGCGTTATGTGGTAAGTGATCTCAAAAATATTTCAATTCGATTTACAAGGTGCGTCAATGGATAATTAAATTAATCATTCATTTTAACCTCTATCAGGGGCATCAAATATATAGCCCATTCTCTTAACATCTCAATTTAGTGAGTATAGTTGTCGGAATAGCTTGAACATATGCTATATTTAAGTACGAAAGCTGGATAAAACAAAACTTTCTATGCCTCTGGTGTTTGGTAGTTATGCTGTATTTATTGTACCAACACCATCAGATGTTAAAATGAAGCCCATTACCTACAGATATCCCGGCTTAGTTAGTTTTATATCAGGGCCTATCCATTAACTCCATTACTGATTTAAGACCTGGGTCTATTTGCTATCACATTTTTTAAAGCGAAACAAATCGCATTTGATAAATGCATCTAATCTGACCAAAGTACCACTCCAGCATATAATTGTCACAGTCCCGACAAAGCAAATTTTAATATTACAATCGACTCTAAGAGATGCAGAATCTCTGATACTAACTCATACTTGTGTTGCTACCAAAATATGTGTCCATACTCTGATCCAAGTTTTAAACTTAAGATCCATTAAGATCCTTTTGATTAGTTTAGTGAATGAGTCGAAGAAGGAAAAGAGAATATGATGATGAGGAATGATCCTTTTCAGTCCTTTTCACCACACGTATCTTTTGTCATTACAAAGGCAAAGTACTTTTTCACTAAATCTCCGAGTCTTTGTAGTGTTCCTCTTCGGTATCCTTTTCCCATGGCTCTTTCCTGTGCCCCCCTGACTATCACAAAAAGTTGGGTACGCCATGCGTTTTGCGCCATCTCTGATACTTTAAATTCATTATGTGGCGAGTAGTTTCTTGTTCTGCTTGTATCAACATTATAAGAATTATTTCCTGAACAAAGTGGAAGACTTTTATGGCTTATCTCTTTTTCTTTCTCTCTCTCTTTCTCTCTTGATTTGCTCCTTTATAAAGAGAAGAAATAATCTGGCATTAGATTTTACCTAACAAACGAATTCTGTAGAAATACGAAGAAAGAAAAGAAGGAAGGAAAATGAATAAGTAGGACAATTATTTTTGGCTGGAGCCAAACACTGACATTATTATACTTGGACTGATTTTTGGGCAAAAGCTGCAGATCATTGGCCTTACTTGTATTTGTACAAAATTTCAGTTTTCAGCAAAAAATCACTAAATTTGGCTTTAAAAAAAAAGTGAGGTGTTCTTAGTTTTTATTGTTAGTTACATTGTGGGCGTGTCCTTTGAACGATTTTGCTCATTTTCAATATCAACCTGCTTGCAAGAACTTCAAATGCTCCTGCCAAGTTTCAGCATCAGGAGACAGACAGATAGACACAGTCGTATTTTAGTTGTTCTTATTCTTATTTTGCAATAAAATATTTCCAAGTGTTTGAACTCTACTTCTCGCCAACAGAAAGAAAAAAAAGTAGACGAGAAGAGAAGAAATAATAGTTATAAATTTTGTGCGTTTTCTTCTAATGAGAATAAGAAAGCAAAAGGGGCCTCATTATTTCAAGATTAAAGAAAAATAGCAACACCAATAGCAATATAAAACGGTGTTTGGTGGTGGTGGTGGGGTGAGGGGCGGGGGGGGGGGGTGGGGTGGAGGGGTGGGGTTGAGAAAACGAATTCCTTCTTCTATACTGAAAAAGAATAGGATTGGAAGGAAGGAAGTTAGGAAAGAACGATGTAAAATTATCAGCAGAATGCTTTGGAAACATGAAATTTTTTTTGTTTTTTACACCATTTATTTATGCTTATGATTTAATCATTGTTAGTGTTGGCGTTAACGTTGAGGTTGACGTTGCTGTTATAAATGGAACTTTATACCTTCTTGTGTATTAAATAAATCGAATACAGAAACTCCATTAAACTTTAATTCTCTTGGTGCTCTTTGCCAAGTGAAAAAAAAAGCGAGTGTTACTCTCGCAAACCTGCCGCCTGCTTCCGACTGCCGCTGGTTCTGTGACACTTTTTGCCGCAGCGAAAACAAAGCAAAACAAACTAACAAAACGAAAGCAGGAGCCACAATTAAAATATAAATTGGTGAATTGATCAGTAGAAATGGCAACGGATAAAATAAAGGTGGCTGTTAGGGTGCGACCCTTTAATCGTCGAGGTAAGTACAAAGTTACTTTTTTTTTGGTTTTTCTAACTTTTTTGTTTTTATGGCTTTGTCTTCTGGTTATTTGTATATTAAAAATATGATTTTCTTTCTAAATTGATGGCATATGCTCGTTCATCGTTAAGGTTTCCTTAATCATGTCAAAAATTTGACATAAAGTTTAGGAAAACATTTTTGTTTTTTTTTTTTGAAGTTTTTCATGATTTTTTTTTTTTTTTTTGATTTTGCTTTGTTTTGTTTTTGGAAATTTTATATGATTGATTTCCATTTCATACAGACGACTCTTATATTTCCTTTTTAAGAGTTAGATAAATAGACAGTTCTGTATGGACGCTAAGACAAGATAATTTAGAACAACAAATGAACGGAATGACCGGTCTACAGACCTACCTATTGATCTCTAACGTTTTGTTTTATTTATTTCAAATGTATGTAAATAAATCGACCTTTATAAATAAGTATTATGAGTAAGTTTTTGTAAAATAACGATAACGTTAAAAAAAATACAAACGTCAGCAACATTTTACTTTACCTTGACTTTATCACCATTTCTTTGTTTTTTTTTTTTTTTTAGTTATAGTTAATTATATTTTTATGATAAAGTTGTGTGTGTGTGTGTGTGTATGATGGCATTCAATTATTTACCATAAAAAATTAAAAAAATTGCATTTAAAGGTTGAAATTTCAGTTTGATTAAGACTTTTGATTTTCTTTTTTGTTATTGTTGTATTTATAAGAAATGAAAAGATTTGTAATTTTTGTAATATTTAATTAATTAATTAAATTTTACTGTTGTTATTTAATTTATAAATAATTGAAATATTTGATATTAGTTTAAGAAATTTAATGAATAACATCGATCGATCGAAGTTTCATTCGTTTGAAGGGCTTTTCTTGCCTACAATGTTACTCCTCTAGATTTTGAAATGCAGGTATCTTTTACCAAATCGATCTTACCAAATTACTTGAATGTCGAACGTGGGAGGGGGCAACCAGTCCCACTTCCATTTTATCTTTATCATGAAATAGTGTTGGTCATAATAATTGTTAAGGGGTTCACATTCAAACTCCATACAATCGAAATGTAATCTTGGCTCATCATGTTTCATCCCAAGTTCGACAGTTCAATATGCGTTTTACATGCATACCTCCCCTTCAAGGTCTAACTGCATGGTATATTCAAACGTACAAATGAGCGCCAGCGTTGGTAATCATGTGTCACACATGGTGCATTCTACGATCACGACTAGCTATCAATTTAAGGACCGTATTGCATTTTATATACCAAGCTTAATCTTTGGTATCCAGGTTCGGAGCCTTCTTATTACTCCAATAGGCCTAACCAGCTACCCATTTTATTCGGGAAATGGGACCCTGCACGACCACCGCATATTATACGTTTGAACGAGCAATCTTAACGAGCAATGACCGAGCCAATCTCAATATCAGCACGAAGGGCTTTGTCAAAACTGGTGATCCCGTGATACCAAATTAAATCTTGAGCCACTCCCAGTTAAGCAGGTCCTTTTCGGGACTGGTTGCCCCCTCCCACGTTCGACAATCTAGTAATTTGGAAAGATCGATATGATAAAAGATATTTGTATTTCAAATCTAGAGGAGTAACATGGACGCCTTGATGATGTACCCCGCCAGTACCTTATTTAATGAAGCTTCAGTATCACTATTTGACTTGATTTAGGCCTATTTGTTTAAAATTCTGCATTTTGTTGTATCCAAATTAAAAATTTTGAAATTTTATGCATAAAAATGTCGCCAAAAATTGGAGAAGGGCAAGTTTATCCTCGATAAAATCTTGATATGCCTTTATGCAGTTTGTTGAATTTTTTTTTTATTTATCAAATTACTATCGAATTAGTTGAATAGCCTTTTATATTTTCACTTATTAATCTTGATGAGGATCATGGTGATGATGATGATAAAACTGTAAAGGGTATTGTAATATCTTTAAAATTAAAAATAAATTAGTGTACAAATGAAGAAATTATTATTGATATTAATAAAAATTTTTATGGCCTTTTTCCCATGAATCTATTACATTAATTACGTCACAATCATTTAGTAAATTCTTCTCCTCCATTAAAATAGACCTTGTAGATTAACTTTAAATTACGCAAGTTGTTGTTCCGCCATAAATTTATTTTCCACGAACTTGACTCTATTACATGAATTCTATGGAGGATTATTAATTTTATGTTTAAATTGTAAGTTTGACGTTTTTTTTTTTTTTGTTACAATTTGTAATTATCGCTAGTTAAAATTGAAAAGGAATGAAATGAGATGGCGTGTCAACAATACGTAAAAAAATATTTACCTTCTGTATACATATTGGATCATATGAAAAAGTAGCAGCGTTGATATTAAATTTTAATACATTTTCGCCAAAAAAAAAATTATCTCTACTTTTTTTTGGTCGTGATTCTTTGCTTAAGTTCAACCGTATAGAATTTCATTTCATTAGGATTTTACGATGAATACCGGCATAGAATCGACCATATTACTTCTGGTAATGATCTTCATTGACTTTCAAATATATTTTGATTTGATATAATTAGAAGAGTTTTGCTAGATTTGTGGATTCTTCTAGTGACGTATAGCGGCTACTTTATAAAATGACCAAATATATGCATGTATATGCAAATAATGATTTATTTTATCGTTAAACCGTTACCGTTAAGTGGATCGAGTCTTTTCGTAAAGTTTACGAAGTGTAGCTTTTATGTATTCTTTATGTATTGCTCTTTATGTATATTTCGATTGATATTAATAATAAAGTAAGAAAAATTGTATGTAGGCAAAGTACAGCAAGGCGTCGATTAATAATGCAAATCTCTTGAAAATATTTATCTGATATAATCAACGCTTAATAAAAAAAATGACAAACGTTTTCCTTACATAATTTTCTGCTTTAGTAAGTATTTTCCTTAAAAGTAACTTTTCATGCGAATTGTCCATTTTTTTAAGTATTCTCTAGATCAAAAAAGAAATATTATACAGAGAGTGTCTATAAGAATATTATGTGAAAGTTAGCACTTTGTAACTTAAATAGACTTTTTGAGAATTTCAATATGAAATATAGGGAATTTTGCATAACATTTAAAACATGATTCATATTATTTTCTGGCAATGGTAGTATTCAATAACTCTCGAAGCAAATGTTGTTGTCTTCTTTTTGGAGCTGTATTTTGATGTAGTTTGATTATTATGATCCAATTGGATTGATTGCTTTATCTGTTTAAATTATGCTGAAAAAGTCAGAATCAATAGATTTAGCAGTTCGAGTTATTAGATTGAGATGCCAAAAAAAAAAAAAAAATCGAAACGAGACTTGAGATCAAAGTTTTAAATCAAAACAACTGATAAGCTTAATTGGGGCCTACTTTAAATCAAATATTAAGTCATTTGGAATAAAAACCATTCTTTTAAAGTGTCCAACAAAAATATTGCATAGGAAAATATTTTTATGTTATCGATTTAAATTAAGCAATCAAATTTCACATCTGAGATATTCTTCCAGATATGTAATGCATGCACATATTCTTCTCTCTTTCTATCCCTAATTTTTCTATCTCTTTCAATTATGTACCTGAATGTATTCATGTTTTGAGGTCAAGGCAAATTAAAATCTATAAAAGCATAACTCCAAAAGCATAAAGCTTATCGTACCAACATAGAAAAAATATAAAAACCATGAAACAGAAATACCTATAAAAAGTAATCATCAATATTAAAAAAAGCATTTGGTATACCATACACATTTATATAGACTAAATATATTTATATAAAGTGCATATGAAACTATTTATAAGTGAATAAGTAAAAATGTAATGAAGGGTTGCGGTCGTCCTTTAAACACTCTACATTACTAGCATTGAATTAAATAAGACATCAAAAAATTGAATTATAAATTAATAAAATTAAATATTTTGTGATTTTACTAGTGATTTGAAAAATTCGTTATGTGTGAAAAAATTCAACAAATGCACTGAACTGGACGGATTTTCAGTATACATATTGAGTGGTGCTTCAAATAATCACTATTTTACCTACTTTCCCTGAGGAATATTAAAGAAATTTTAAAAAATTTTTCATGTATTAATTTTTTTTACACAGGGCGCTTTTTTAGCCAATTTTAAGCAATTTCAATAAACTTCTTTTTTGGTCTAAAAGAATTCCATCTGTCAAATTTCCCTAAAATGGCTTTTTGTATTTTGATAACAAATTTTCAGAGATAGATATCAGACAGACGGCAGAGCAAACAAGCTTAAATGGAATCAGACAGTAATTTTAGGTTAACCGGTATAATCAAGGAAAAGCCCAATTTAAACCAATCTGGTTGTTATATAAATTCGCTTACTTACTAATTTCAATTGGTGTAGAGTGTAATGAGTGGTTTGATAAACAGATTGCAGCAATGTTGTTATTGTTGTTGTTGTTCTTGATATTACGAAAAAATGTTAAGGATGTAGAAAACAAACACACATACACATGCATACATCATGCATACATGCTCTCAAAACATTTCACTTTCGTAAGTTCTTCGTAATGCGTATGCTCTTTTTCATTCTTCTCCTCTTCATAAAGTTTTTTAAGTATTAATTCATAATTCATTAGAAATGTACGTCGTGCATTGTTGAAGTAGAACAAAAAAAAAGATGGAGAACAAAGAAAAACAGCAGGAGAGAATAGCCTCTCAATAGCCTTGTATGTGTGTATGCATATATTTTATGTTCATTGTTACAATACTCAAAATGGCTTCGATTTAACAGCGCAAGTATTTTTTTGCCTTTTCTTTTTCTACTTTATTTTTATACTTAATACATATAATAGAATTTCAATAGTAATAAAGTTTAATGTACTTCATAATAAGAAATATTAAAATGAAGAACATGTCGCAAAATATTGAAGCCGTAACTTTCTTTCAAATTAATTATATACTTTGTAATTGTTTTCCGGCCTTCTTTCATCAACTGTAATCGCTTACTTCTCATGATCTTTACAAATTTGTAGCATAAAAAGCTTATTTCCGGGAACTCTCAAATACCAATGCAAAAAGAAAATGTCTCTTATATTGTTAAAGAAGCGGACTTTTGCCTATACTTACTTTTTCGATATATTTAACTGAATCAATGTTTAATTTTGGGGAACTAAAATTACCTTTTTTTTACATTGTACTTAATTTCATATTTCATATTAGTTACTCAAAAATAGTTTATTGTGCCAATGTTAGAAACTTGGTAATGCTTATTAAGTCCATTTTTAGATTTTAAAGCTTTCTTTTCACCATTCTGTAGCAATATATCTCAATCCAAACTTTTCACTATCGTTCTATGTAACTTGAAAACTGCAACTTTTTAGAAATTGTTTGAGAAATTTAAATCCTTTATCACTTGAAGGTTGATTTGTACAACAGTCTTGCCAATATGCCACACATATATATATATATATATATATAAGACCGTAGTTTTATTTACCGATGGGTTGTATGTGTATAATAAGGATCAACTAATCAACTTAATGCAGTCCAATTCAAGCAAATCATTCATACACCAACAAAATTGGTATTAAGATTTTTAAATGTGCACCCCGAGTGATAGGAAATAGAGTGTACATACGCAGACCTATAGAGCATGCTTATTTATAAAACTAAATCTAAAATGAATATTTGAATGAATAAATATTTTTTTTATTGTATGTTCCATAATAATTCCATAATAGCACTCAATATAAGCACAACGCACGATAATAAACTGTCACTTTTTTCGATTTTCTTTATTTCCATAATAATTTTCTCATTTTGTAAAACTTGTGCATGAAAAATACGTATTTCCATTCTCATTTCTTCTTTTTAAAGCAAATAATAATTGAAGAATATGTAGACAAAGACAAAGATGATAAATAAGAAGTGATTTGAAAGAAATATTGCACTATCCATATTAAGTAGTATTTTATATTTACATACTGATAAAATATTGAATCATATTAAAAAGTATCCGTGTTTGTTATTGTTATAATGAAATAGCATACATATCAACATTTTTTCCAACTGTTTTCTTCGGGTAACTTTATAATTCCATGCCGACAAAGTTTGATTTATTTATCAGTGTTAAATTAATCACGAGAGCCAAAAGCATTGCATTGTATGACTTAATCAGCCTTATTGCTTTTCTTGAGGGGTAAATTTTCTGGTCGCCTTTTCTTGATTGTTTCTTTCAAGTGTTACCGTTAAATACACTCTTCATAACTTCTAATTATTTGCTTCAAAAATGAGTTAATTATATTCGTTTGTTAAATTTACTATAAATTAAATTAAGTGATTTCTAGAGGTCAGGTCAAGTGGCTGTTGTTAGGGCCACCGTTACCTTTTGATAATTTACATGTTAAGCGTATTCCACTATTTATGAAATTTCATTATATATTTTATTGTTTTGCCAATTTTATGAATACTACGACATTTTTAACACTGACTTAAAAAAACTACAAAATATTGTGCATCTTTTTAATATGATCCAATTTAAATAAAATACTAAGTGCTTTGTTTATTCCAATCGTTTTATCTTAGGAAACATTTTATTATACCTCATTATTTTTATTATTTTGCTTTTGTTACTGCATGTTATTGTTGTTGTTGTTGTTGTTGTTGTTGTTGTTGTTCTTACTGTTAAATACGTTCGTAATACACTTTCATATATTTATATATTTATATTTATATTTATTAAAATGATATAATGCAATACATAAACTAGATTTTCTTTTAAGTTTTTTACTATACCTGTCATTTTGTCTTTAAGTTATCTCTAATTTTTTTTTAGGTGTGATTTAAATAAAAAAGAATAAAATATATGAGAGAGTTTGCATACATATTTAGATATGTATGCAAACTCCTTACACATTATGAGACTTGGGGTACAGTTTAACTATAAATTTTAAACATTACGGAAGAATTTGTTCATCTGCTATTGTACTTTAATACCCGAAGTGCAAATGCTAAATTATATCTTAAAATATGAATGCCATAATTTTAGTTAGTTAATTTTCTCCGTGCAGGATAAAGCTTTGAATTGCCAAAGTAACAACTACTTTAACATGAAATCTTCAAACATCTGGTTTAGAGATTATTTTTATCTATAAATTATAAAAATTCTCACGTTTTAGTCATTAAGTCGGAGACCGAAATTCTAATCTAAGTACACGATTTATCAATAATTCCATATCATTTCTAATTATATTATTTGTCCTTTTGTCTCATCCATTATTTATAGAAATTGAATTGGATACAAAATGTATTGTGGAAATGGATAAACAGCAAACTATACTTTATAATGCACCAACATTAGATAAATTGGAAAGGTAAAAATATTATATATTCAAAATATAGCTTTCTTTTATCTTTTCTGTACCTTTCTCTCTTCTTTCTTGTGTATAATAATAGGAAAACACCAAAAACATTTGCTTTCGACCATTGTTTCTATTCTTTGAATGCGAATGAAGAAAATTTCGCATCACAAGAAACAGTTTATGATTGCGTGGGTCGCGATATACTTGAAAATGCATTCCAAGGTTATAATGCCTGTATATTTGCTTATGGACAAACGGGTAAGTTTTACTTTCAACATGAAATGATGGTATTTTTTAGATTCTAAATAAATTCAAAGAACACTGTTACTTATTGAGAACTTATTTATCAATTTAGCAAATATTCGTTTGATAATTTTCATTTAAAATTTGCAATGAAAGCAATTGGTAACTACTCTCAGTACAAATTGATGATCAATTTGTAAACTCCACTCTCTTATTAACTTCGTGCATTGAAAAACATGATTTTTATGAAGACTAAAGCTAACTATGTACACTACTATTTAGTAAAAAGTATTTGCTTTTTATTTTAATTTAATTTATTGCTTTGTTTTGAAGGTTCTGGCAAATCATATACGATGATGGGTACACAAGAAGCAAAAGGCATTATACCACGTTTATGTGATAATTTATTTATGGCCATTGCACATAAAACTACTCAAGATCTAATGTATAAAGTAGAAGTTTCCTATATGGAAATTTATAATGAAAAAGTTCATGATCTCTTGGACCCAAAACCGAATAAACAATCTTTAAAGGTACGTGAACATAACGTTTTGGGTCCATATGTTGATGGCCTGTCACAATTGGCTGTCACATCATACCAAGATATTGTTAATTTAATGACCGAGGGTAATAAATCGCGTACGGTCGCCGCCACAAATATGAATGCGGAATCATCTAGATCGCATGCCGTTTTCTCTGTTGTATTAACACAAATATTAACGGATCAAGCTACTGGGGTATCCGGTGAAAAGGTATCACGAATGTCTTTGGTCGATTTAGCAGGGTCAGAGAGAGCAGTTAAAACAGGAGCAGTTGGTGAACGTTTAAAAGAAGGTTCCAATATAAATAAGTAAATCTAAATCAATCTTAAATTTGAAATGATTTGATCTTACGTATTTGTATGTATTTCTTATATGTATGTTATTGTTTATAGATCTCTCACTACATTAGGTTTAGTTATTTCGAAATTGGCTGATCAGTCTGGTGGTAAACGCAACATTAATGAAAAGTTTGTACCATATCGTGATTCTGTTTTAACTTGGCTTTTAAAAGATAATTTAGGCGGTAACTCTAAAACGGTTATGGTTGCCACAATATCCCCTTCAGCGGATAATTATGAAGAAACATTATCTACTTTACGTTATGCCGATCGTGCCAAGCGTATTGTTAATCACGCTGTAGTTAATGAAGATCCGAATGCTCGTATTATTCGAGAACTACGTTTAGAAGTGGAACAATTGCGTAATATGTTAAAACATGCTACAGGTTCGCCTGTTGGCGATATACAACGTGTAGACATTCATGATAAATTAGCAGAGAGTGAGAATTTAATGAAACAAATCTCACAAACGTGGGAGGAGAAATTATTGGAAACGGAACGTATACAAAATGAAAGACAGCAGGCTTTAGAGAAGATGGGTATTAGTGTGCAAGCAAGTGGTATTATGGTTGAAAAAAATAAATATTATTTGGTCAATTTAAATGCTGATCCGTCCCTTAATGAATTACTTGTTTACTATTTGAAAGAACGCACGTTAATTGGGGGCCACAGAATAGTTGGATCACAACCGGATATACAATTATCTGGTTTAGGTATACAACCAGAACATTGTGTTATAACAATTGAAGAAGGTGGTCTCTTCATGGAGGCATTTCCGGGAGCACGTTGTTTTGTAAATGGTTCGGCTGTTGTTGAGAAAACACCATTACACAATGGTGACCGTATTTTATGGGGCAATCACCATTTCTTTCGCGTAAATTGTCCAAAATTATTAAATAATTCGGCAAATAATATTAACTCGGAACCTCAAACACCCTCCCAATTAATTGATTATAACTTTGCACGTGATGAAATCATGCAAAACGAGTTAAGTAATGATCCAATACAAACGGCCATTGCCAGATTGGAAAGACAACATGAAGAAGATAAACAGGTGGCATTAGAAAAACAAAGACAGGTAAAATTTAAAAAAACGACTAAAATTTAAAGAACCCACCAATAAGAGTTGATTTTCTTTTTTTCAACTAATGAAATTTTAAATTAACTTAAAACACAAAATTTGTAAATATTCATTGCAGCAAAAAAATAGCACTCGCAAAACAAAAGAAAAAATTGGAAAAAAAACGATAAAATTATATTTTAAATTTTTTATTGTTTCTTTCCATATGTTTAGGAATATGAAAGGCAATTTCAACAATTGCGTAATATTCTATCACCAAATACACCATATGCACCGTATACACCATACGATCCATTACGTTTAGGTAAAATAACACCGAATACTCCAACATCTCAGATGCGTGTTGAGAAATGGGCTCAAGAGCGCGATGAAATGTTTAAACGTTCGTTGGGCCAATTAAAAAATGACATAATGAGAGCTAATGCATTAGTACAAGAGGCGAATTTTCTAGCAGAAGAAATGGAAAAGAAAACAAAATTCTCAGTTACTTTGCAAATACCACCAGCTAATCTAAGCCCAAATCGTCGAGTGAGTATTTCTTTCTCCAAATATTTCCTTTTTCGTTTTATGCACTTGTAATGGAACGTGAAAATTTTTGTTTCGGATTTTCTTCTGCCATTGTAGCGTGGCGCTTTCGTTAGTGAACCGGCTATTTTAGTGAAACGCACTAATTCAGGGAGTCAAATATGGAGTATGGAAAAATTAGAGAATAAACTGATCGATATGAGAGAAATGTATCAAGAGCATAAAGAAAATGTTCTTAATGGTATTGTAAGTATAAGACAAATAAATAAAAATGTTATTTTTCTTCTTATTCATCTATTTTTCCTTCTTCTTCATCTTTATTCCTCCAAAAACAAAATAAAAACGAAAAAAATTAATAAAAAGCCTTTCACTGACATTTACTCCGATGAAGATGATTCGGATGAGGTAAATAATACACCATTATTAAATTGAAGACGAATTTTCTCTTTTGCGTAAACTTTATTGATCTACGGACTTTACTAGAATATAAGTTGCATTTGTTTAAGCAGTCATTTTCAGTCTTTCAAATAAACTTTTCATTTCAAATACACCATCAATACGCACTTCAGATCATAGACAACATCGCTTCAGTCATGTTTAGTCTTCCCTACGCTTATCCTGCATATATGAATTTGGAATTTTATTCCACCAAGGCATCCGAGAAATGTACCATCAATAGAAATGCGACATTTCATATAAATGAATTCTTCACTTTTTATTCATTAGATTGAAAAATTGGCTTTTAAAGAAGTCTAGGGAAACTCGCATATAAATATCATTCTGAATCATGTACCAATATGTGTATATCATTTACATTTTACCTGTTGTTGCAAATGTATAGGATGATGACAGTTGTAAAGCATTGGATCCGTTTTATGAATCTCAAGAGAATCATAATTTGATTGGTGTGGCCAATGTCTTTTTGGAGGTTTTATTTCATGATGTTAAACTTGATTATCATACGCCCATTATTAGCCAACAAGGCGAAGTCGCTGGACGACTTCAAGTACAAATACAACGTATTGCTGGTCAAATGCCACAAGATCGTATGTGTGAATCCCTATCGGAATCATCCTCATCCGATTCACGCGATGATGATTATGATATACCCGATCCAATGGCCAATCAAATTACATGTCGCGTTTCAATTAAATGTGCCACCGGTTTACCATTGTCCTTATCACATTTTGTCTTTTGTCAATATACATTTTGGGGCCACCAGGAAATGGTTGTACCCGTTATAAATTCCGAAACGAACGATACTCTAATACCACAAGATCAAAATCGAATATTCCGTTTCGAGCATACCAAAGATTTTACTGTAACGATTAATGAAGAATTTATTGAACACTGCATTGAGGGTGCCTTATCGATTGAAGTATGGGGCCATCGTAGTGTTGGGTTTTCCAAATCGAAAGGCTGGGAAGTGGAACAACAACAAGCAAAAGCTCGTTCACTAGTAGATCGTTGGGCTGAATTATCACGAAAAATTGAATTATGGGTTGAAATTCATGAACTAAACGATAATGGTGAATACTCCCCTGTCGAAGTTACAAATCGCAATGAAGTTTTAACTGGTGGCATCTATCAATTACGTCAAGGTCAACAGCGTAGAATTCATGTTCGAGTAAAACCTGTGCAGAATTCCGGTACCTTACCAATTATATGCCAGTCTATTGTAAATATAGCCATTGGTAGTGTAACGGTACGGTCCCGTTTACAAAGGGCATTAGATTCATATCAAGAAGAAGATTTAACAGTATTACGGGAACGTTGGAGTGAAGCCTTAGGACGTCGTCGTCAATATTTGGATCAACAAATACAAAAACTTATTAAAAAAGAAGACAAAAGTGAAGAGGAACGTGAACGTGAACTAAATTTAGTGCACCAATGGGTCTCTCTTATCGAAGAGCGTAATGCAGTCTTAGTGGCTGCACCAGGTTCCGGTATACCAGGTGCCCCAGCATCTTGGGATCCACCAGAGGGTATGGAACCTCATGTACCCGTATTATTTCTTAATCTCAATGCTGATGATCTCTCTACTCAAAATACGGATGATGAATTTCCCATAGCTGGTTTAAATTCAATATTATCTAAGGAACATGGCCATAAATTCTATACATTGCAAATTGTACAACATTTTCACAAAGATGTTTGCGCCATAGCCAGTTGGGATTCATCAATGCATGACAGTCCATCGTTAAATCGCATTACCGAAACTAATGAACGTGTTTATTTAATTTTGCGTACTACAGTTCGCTTATCACATCCTGCACCCATGGATTTAGTATTACGTAAACGTTTATGCATTAATATTAAGAAGGGACAAAGTATAACAGATCGTTTAAAAAAATTCCGCTTAGTACGCACAGAAAATAGCATTTCAAATACGGGCGTCACCTATGAAGTTGTATCAAACATACCAAAAGCTTCAGAAGAATTAGAGGACCGTGAATCACTAGCTCAATTAGCCGCTAGTGGTGATGATTGCTCAGCATGTGATGGTGAAACGTATATAGAAAAGTACACCCGTGGTGTATCAGCCGTTGAGAGTATTTTAACATTGGATCGTTTACGACAAACCGTTGCAATTAAAGAACTAGAAACAGCTCATGGTCAACCATTATCGATGCGAAAAACTGTTAGTGTACCAAACTTTTCTCAAGTAAGTTTTATGTACAAATATAACTCCGATCAAAGTAGTTGCTAACGGTAGTAATGTGCATTTAAACTGAGCACTCGACATACCTTTCTTCTCACTATCACATATATAAATGCTTTAGCTTTCAATTCACACTAAAATCTTGTTTTCTAAATATGTACATATTAGCACTGTGAACTACTCTCAACTGAATTAAACTCCAATTAAATTGAACTATCAAATCAACTGGGTCAAACAATCCACCAAATAATCTTTTGTCTTAATTTTTTTCTTTTTTAAAGAAACGATTAAAATATTTACTTTCTCTCTGTTTGTCTTTTCTTCCTTTCTCTATTCCACTTTATAAAATGTATAAATGCCCGCGCTTTTACTACTCACCATCACCATAATCCTTTATAATTCAAATTAAAAATAAATAACAACAACAACAATAAACGCACACAAAAAAAAACGCACACGCCATATGTCATATCACACATAAATGTACATATTTTCATGTACCATAAATTACAACAACGACAACAACAATTTTTGTTTTTTGAACTTGTCTCTGTCAGGCGGTTAAAGATACACAACAACCAGGAAGTGTAAGTATTCAAAACATTTTGACATAACGCTTTTATTGTTGCAGAATGTAAAATGATATACAGACGGCTAAAGAGGGAAAGAAAGAGGAAGATATCATTACAAAAAGCTTCTCTCGCCTCCCCTTCTTTCTCTATATATTATTACAGTAATTTATATTTTTTTTTTACTTATTTTATGGAAATTCTGTAAACATCTTTTTCCATCTACTGCTTACCTTAAATTTTTTTTTGTCAATTAGCTATTCTTTTCTTACCTTTCAATCCTGGCTTCTTTTTTCACCTTCTTTTTACCTTTTGTCAGCAGGCTTTATTATATAATTATTATTATTTTTTTTATAATTCAATGAAAAACAACAATAATAGTAGAGAGAAATGTTAATGTATTATTTTTTATTTTAAATGTAATATATTAATATTATTAATGTAAATTTATTAGATAATGCGTTTTGATGCTTCTATGGAATCTCTATTAAATGTGGGACGTTCAGAATCATTTGTCGATTTAAATCAATCAACAATTGCAACGAAAATTTTATCACAATCATCAGGTAAGTTAACTGCCAGCATTTTTTTGTTATCGTCCATATTATTAAATTCATTTTACTATGCAGTTCAATCGAACTCGGGTGTAAGAGATTTTGGTGCGAGAAGTCGCCACAGCTTTGGCGGTAAAAGTAATGCAGACGACTCGCCCTGTAAACCATTCGGCATTGGTGAGTTTGGCCAATCATTGATTGGGTTTTTCATTAATTCATTAATTGACAAAGATATTTTCTCTAGCTAGTTTTCATAATAATTTAAAATTTAAAAGAATTTATGTATAGATTTTTTTTCATAGATTCAAAGAACAAAATAAGAATTCGGAAAAATTGTTTTAGTCGAACATCAAATAAAGGACTTATGTTATACCCTACACCTGTTATAAGTAAAAAGTAAAAAAAGGTTTTTTTAAGCAAATTTAGATGTTCGTTATGCTGGAATATTTATTTAAATTTAATACAAATTTTATGTTACAGTGCTATTTTGTACTAATATTCATTAGAAAAATATTTAAAATTGTATTTAAATATTGGAATTGATACAAAAGTAGTCCGATGTTGTTCATTTGACTTTTTGTCAACACATTAAAATTAAAAAGTGGACAAAATTACGATCTGCGCTTCGAATACATGCCAAAGGCATGTGGCGTAGAGCTCACAAAGATGAAAACAAAAACAAGCAGACTGCTAACAGATTTATTATGTAATTCTTCATCGATTGGTACTATAATATAAAAGGTGGACGTATCGTGAATATTTCTGGGTGTTATGTGCATTTTTACAAATTACTTGTAGTTTATAAAACTGGCGATGCAGTATGGGGCATATAAAAAACGAAAAGATTATCGAAAGCGTTATTATAACCTGGGCAATATTATGATTAACTTTTTTTCTCTCTCTTCTTACTTATGTATGTATAATTATCGATAGATATAGATGTATATATTTATAATTGTAATGGGAAAAAGGCGAATGGGAAGGACAAATTCTTATTCGTCTATATTGCATTACAGTTTAGATTAGATTTAACTTAGATTTTCAGCACCTTGAGAATTGTACCAAAGAAAGAAATTGTTCACACTGCAGGCTCATTATGTAGGATTTTACATTTTTTTAAAATAATAGTCCAAATATGTTTTTCGTTCTTTGATAAGTAATTTTGTATATTGAAATTTATTTAATTGAATAGAAATACTTTGCATAGCCTAGTTTGCGATTTCCAATATACAAATCACAAGGTGCTTGATATTTTATTTAAATATTTGAATTATGTCAAATGTAATTTTTGCAGCCTTTGTTTGTATACCCACTATCCAGGGGTAACAGCCAAAAAGGAACGTCGCAGACCCTACAAAGAATTAGTAAATTCTTTATCAGCATCAAGTTCTGGATCGATTTAGAAATTTGTTGTCCGTGTGTTGTTGACATTCTTTCGATCGCAAAAAAAAAGGTGCCCACCGGAAGTTCTTGTAGGCTCTTTAGTAATAAAAATTGGCAAAATCAGTCAAAATGTACGCCCTCAGGGCAACGTAAAGGCAGAAGACCTCAGTTTTTAAAAGCAAAATTTGTTACTTTTTTTGCAAACTGCAAAAGATTGAACTCTGAAATTTTGTGCAAGTGTAAAGGCTATTGGTCTACAACAACTGTCCAAAAGCCATGCAAATCGGCCACGTATACGCGAAATTACATAAAATCAAATTTTCACTTTTTTATACTTTCGTTTTGCATCTACTACTCAAAAACTGAAACAGGTTCTGTATCGTAATACTATGGCGTATGGGTGGTGGATATCCAAGATTTTTGTTTATACATCAACTTATAGCTTAGATTAGTTCATTCAATAACTTAGCAAGGCATCAATTGCATTTTTTTTAATCTAAAATTTTATACTCTTTATTAAATTATATACCCTTTTAATTAATCAATGTGAGAGGTTTTATTTATTTATTATCAATTGAAATGAAATTCTACTTTCAAAAAGGCAAAAGTTAGCTGAATAAAAGAAACTCAAAGGTTAAAATAGAGATATTTTATTCCCACCATTCTTCCGTTTTGGGTATTAAAGTTTCAAATGCGCAACTTACTCAAATATATTCATTTTCAGATCAAAGATTTTTTCACTAATTTCTGGTAGAATAGAATAGAACAAAAAATTTTAAGCATTAAAAATTTAAATACGTATCATTTGCATGTACAAATTTTTGAAAGTATTGTAATTTTATATTACAATTCCATTTCGAAAATGTATGCACATTTTCAAAATTTTCATACAAAAAAGATAAAAACTGTAATCGAAGTGCTTCGTTATTATTTTTCTCTATTATATTTATATTTCGACAAGAAAAAAGAATATACAAATCTAAATGCACTAAAAATTTGTAAATTTATAAAGTGCGCAGCAAAAAATTCGCTTTAGTAAAAAAAAAAAAAAAAAAAAAATTAAAGCAACAACAAAAATTTATTTTCAAAGCGGCATGATATTACAAAAATTTTTTTTTAGACTTTTATTTATTTATTTATGTACTTATTATTTACAATAGTTTTTGCAGCTTCTGAATCATTCGAGATCAATGCAATATTGTCCGGTTCTTTTTTTTTCTTGTTTTGCTGAATTTTTACGCGAGCATAACCTCCAATTTCATGGGTTAACAGAGGAAACAGTCATTCAGCTTAATTTTAACATTTCTCCAAATGAAAAACATGAGAAAAACGCTTTCTCTCTCTCTTACTCTTTATCGTATTTAACACTGCTTTCTCCATTATCTTTCTCTCTTTTTTGTCGCATTTTTTTCTTGGTATAATTTAAGTATTGAATCTCTATGCATATAAATTTTCTTCACTCTTTCTTTCTCTTACTCTCACTGTCCTTTCCTGAAATGTCAAACAAGCGTGTGTATTGTGAAATAGCAAAAAAAATTCCATATAATCAATGAGAAAAGTTTGGTTCGACTGCTGTGAATAATAATCTCTCTCCCTCTCTCTCTTTCTTTCTCTCTCTTTACTCCAATTCTCACGTAATAAAACGAAAAAAAAAAAACATCCAAATTAAAAATAACCGTTATTATGATTAATTAAAAAAAAACGACACAAACCAAAAATAAAAATAATAATTAAAACAACTACGGCAGGCTCTTATATGTCAGGTAATGCAATGAAGGAAAGAGAAGAAGGAAAAAGTTGATATATAAAATTTTTAAAACAAAAAAAATTCATCCAAATTTAAGTGAAAACAAAACCACCTTTACATTTCTCACTTTCTGTCTTTCTTTTTCTTCCTTACTATTTATCTATCTGTCTATCTATAATTTCTTTCCTCTCTGTGCTTGTTTAGTTTTATAATCATTTGTGAATGAAGTAAAAGAGTGGAAAGTAAAATATAGCATTCGATTGATTAATCAATCGGTAGAATATGTTGTCATTAATTGTTGATTAGTTTACTTCATTCATTTATTCATTCATTCAGACACTTATTTGCACATTCTCCCACTCGTTCACTCGTTAACTCTCTTATTTAGCCACTTATGATGCCACATTTCATTTGTACGCTAGATCATGGAAATATTATCGACAATGTTCACTTGTAGTTTTTCTTTCATCCTCATTTCTAGTATTTAAGTATCTTAAAGCCCGTTAGGTTTCTATGTCCCTTTTACTCTCCCTTCGCTATCATTTTTTCGCCTTTTACATTTTCTATATCATCAGAATTATAGATGATGAATGATGTTTTTGCCTTGTGTTTACTTCTTGACATCCTTTTTTTTCGTTATTAGTACATCTCTCTTCTTATTATCTGACTTTCTTGGTAGAGTTGTACGTCTCTCTTTTTTTCACTGGTCTTCTTTACTTCTCTTCCTCTATATTGTGATATGCGTTCGTCATAGCACTCTCACATAAAAAAAACTTGAATAAATAATTTTGATTGATCACAATCATCATGAAATTCATTATTCGATTTTTGCTATTGTCAATGTGTTTCCCTTCAAGTCGCTATTGATTGAATTAAATTCGATGTGTACGAAAATATAACGACAAAAGTAGAAATAGAGAAAATCTAAAAGGAGAAAAAATACTACAATAAATTGCTTCTCCATGTCTCTCTCTATCACTTCTCAAGCGTTCTCTCACGGTAGTTCCTTTATATAATTTTCTCTCTTACCTACCCTACTCTATTCATCTCCCTGTCAATGTATATGAATATATATTTATAATCTCTCTATATTTGTATGTCTCTTAAATTGTGTGTCTCACTTTATACTAAACACTTTACCCAATAACATATTCTTATATACTATATTAATTATTGTACGGGGTATTATTAGTTTATACGAATGTTTGTAACTCTCAAAGTAAAATTGAGGTACATCTATTTGTTGTAATATATCGATATACCGTCATTCTTTCTGAAGAATGTCCATGAAAGTTTATCAAGATACATTTCCCAATTTTTAAGATATTTTAATGAAATTTAGTACGTAAGTGTGGCACAAAGACCCACAAAAAGGAGGTTATATAGAAAAAATTCCCAATTTTGAATATATTTTAACAAAACTTTGCATGTTATTGTATGTGAATATAAGCACTATGCATATAAAATTTGGTCTAAATCAGCCAACTTTTTAAATTCTTTTCCATATAACGAACTTTTCGCATTATCAAAGAATTTAACTTTTCTTTTACTTTCTTGACATACAATGCATTTGTTAAACTTTTTAATCACATTGGGCAAAGTGATATAGATTACTTAACAAGTCGGCTTCAACCGACTATAAAGTTGTTATTTGTTTTTTTTTTTTCTTAAATAAATCGTCATAACGTACTTTCATCAGTTTCATCAATGCCCAATACACTCAATCATTCAATTCGTTTAATGAATTATTAATTCATTCATATCATCGCTCAGTCACTCATATAATCGCTAATTTATGAAGTAAAAGAATATTTATGTTTGTTTGCTGTTTTGTTTGCTGTTACTGTGATATGTTGGCTTGCTTTATTTTGAGCAGTTACCTTTTGTTGTTGTTGCTGTTTTTTGTTACTAGTTTGGCTGTTTTGTTTGTTGTTACTTTTTAGTTTGTTGTCAATATTTATATTGATTGCTCTCAGTTTTAGAATAGAAACAAATATATGAAAGAAATTAGAATATAACCAATTGTTTGTTAAAAATTTATTGTAGCAATTATATATGTACTTATACCACACAAATAAACATATACATACATACACACACATATAGACAGTCAGACAGATAGATCTATCAAAAAAAAAAAAAAAATTACATATAAGAACAAAAGCAAAGAGAAGCACTCACTGACGCTGAAACTGTAACTTCATTATAATGCATTAATTATTATGAAATCGTTAATATCCTTATTTCTTTTTCTCCCTCTCTTTCAATCTTAATTTTTTTTTTGTATCCCACTCTTTAAATCATGTTATAACAATTCATTCTGTGATGGCCCCTAAATTATACACTGAAATATAATTTGTTTATCCATTTTTTTTCTCTCGTTATTACCATTATTGTTTTTATTGTTGTTGTTGCCAATTGTTGTTCTTATAATTATATTATATGGAATGCAGCTCGTCCAACATTTTTAAATTTGAATTTGAGTACAAATTCATTAAGAAATCCACCAACAAAACGTACGTGTTGTTGTAAATATTAGTATTATTATTAATGTTGTGTGTTCTGTTAATACAATACCGAGAGCAAAGGCAATGCCTAATTGCATTCAAACTTGCCTTAATCGGGCGCCTAATGAGAAATATCGTTTCATTAAAAAATTAAACAAGCACGCAAAACAAGATTTCTCAAGTTTAGAGCGCTTAATAAACTTTCAGACGTAGCAGCCGCATACGAACCATATTGCCGTTTAACATGGAGTCCCACTTTTATTTCAGTGGAGTATCCTTGACATTTCATAAAATTCAGTATCCAACTATTTGTTCATGTAGGAATAACAACCTGTTTGAGAAATGTACACCAAGTGGAACAAATTATGATATTGGTACAGAGAAGATGGACCGCAATTTTATATACGGACTTTCATCTTTATCTTATGTCTTATATCTTATGTGTAAGCCTATTAAAATCTCTTAGCAATTTATAGAGCTCGGTACCCAACCCAATATTCGTTAATAAAACAACAACAGTGATAACCTTTAACATGAGTTTACAATAGAGTTTACGCTGGAAATCCGCGGTCTAGGGCACAAATATAGTGGCAGAGAATTTAATCTTAAGAACTTCAGATTATTAAGCGATATGGAGATTGCACTTAGTACCTAATTAGGTCTTGAATAGGGTCTCATAATTTATCATTTGTAAATTCATGCCTTCGGGTTGGGACAATTTCTCATGGAAGTGGTTTTGTCATTGCCTGTCATTGGCGTTGCTATATGTGTCGAACTAAGTACTTCGTCTTATGCAACGTTTTGAACGGTATTTATTTATTGTCTTACAGACGTATGGCTCCTCGGTAATGTGTTAAAATTTGTACAATCATGAATTGCAAACTTTATATTAAAACGTTTGTCTAAAGTTTCCGATATCGATAATAACCTTAAATATACTCACTTTTTGTTATATTGTTATTGAATGTAGCATCGCCAGCTACAAGTAAATTATTAGGCATGCGTATGACAACATTGCACGAAGAACCATTAGGTGGTCATCGTTCACTAGCAGAAGAACCCGAAGATTGTTACAGTGATTCCGAGTATATTAATGATTACGATCAGCATGAACGTTATAAGCAACGTCATAATGGTATTGGAAATGAGAGTGGAATGACTGGTGGTGGTAATTACATCAACCGTTCACGTTTAACATCTTCTAAAACGATAGACTCATTTATGGATGTTAGCACGCATTCCCAACACTATAATAATTATATGAATTATAATCCACCAATAATGAATGGTACCGGTACCGGTACCGGTAGTGGCGGTAATTGTAGCGGTAGTGTTAGTGTTAATGTTAATGTTGGCATCAATCATGGTCTTCATAATCATAACATGAAGGCTGTAATTGGTGGAGGGAGTGGAGTGGGTAGTGGTAGTGGTGGAAGTGGCGGTATTGGTGGTCTAACTACACCAAGTATGAGCTCATCTACGTCTAGTGGTTATGGCTCTCAGGTAAAGAATACTTTAAAATTGATGATGATGATGAAAATGAAAGAATAAGTACACAAATAATTTTTGCTGTTTCTTTTGTTGTTTACTCTTAATATATTCGAAGGCTGTTTCCTGTACTAATTTAACCAATGATGATATCAGTTCAATGCGTTCCATGAGTATAGACGAAACTCCCCCTTCAGATTTTGATCGTATTAATTTTAATAATAATTCACCACCGAATCGTTTAACACGCATTAATCCTTTCCTTAAGGATATGCCAAAGCATTTAAATATTGGAGGAGGAGGAGGAGGAGCAGGAGAATTGGAAGGAGCTGGAAGAAATTGTAAAGAACAAGAACAGCATCCATTATCCAGCACCCAAATGAATATACAAGCATCAAACAATATTAGCACCAAAAAAAGTACAATGATGATGAGAAAAGAGGTGTCAATTGTTTGTAAAAATGAAGAGAAACGTAATGTAAAGAATTTACAACAAAAACAACAGCAACAACAAGAAGATAAAGATGATAAAGAACCACAATTCATCAATAAGGTAAATAATTTTGATGATGTTACTGGAAATAGTAACAATAGTAGTCGGTGTGCCAACGATTTTATTATCAATCAAAATAATAACGATGTTCATAAAGATAATGAACAATGTAATGTTAATACAACACAAACAACGAAAATAAATGGCGAGGATAAAATTATTGAAAATTACAAGGCATTGAGTAAACAACCAACAAACAACGTTGTTGTGACAGATAATCGAAATGATAATAATAATTGTAATAGTAGCAACGACTGTATCAACAGTAACAATACCAACAAAGATACAACAACAACAACAAAATCCCCACAGCAACAGCAAACAAATTTAAATGCAGTTACTAATAATAAAGTTCAAGTGATGAGGCGGAAAAAGTCTCCACAACAACAACAGCAACAACACGAAGCAAATGCCATAAATAATAATAAACAGAATCAACATAACCATCATCATCATAATCATCATCATCATAAGACTCATCATATGCAAGATGTGTTAAGCAATTCAAGTGATCAACTTAACTTAACAACAGCAACAACGACAACAACAACAACAAATAATAATAGTTCAATAATGGTGATGTCTCACAGTATAGAAATCGAAGGTAACAAGAACATACTTGAAAAAAAAAATATTATGCTATATTTTAATATTTTTACTCCTATTAATATTTTACGATTTTCACTTTGCGATTTAGATGACACTAAATTGTCGGCTGCAACAACTACAAACACTGCAATGACTGCAACATTATCAGATAATAATTTGCCGTCCTGGATAGCTGTAGGTGAATCTGTTTTAATACGCCCATATAATACGAGCGGTGTAATAAGTTTTGTGGGTGCAACTCACTTTCAGCCGGGCCTATGGATTGGTGTTGAATTAGATACACCTACTGGTAAAAATGATGGCACCGTTCAGGGTGTACAGTATTTTCAATGTAAACCTAAGCATGGAATTTTCGTACGCTACGATAAACTAATGCAAGATAAACGTGGCAAAGCGATACGAGCGTATAAAGCGGAAAAATTCAATAAAGGTAAGAAAAAAAATTACCTATAAGATTATAGAAAAAGAAAAGACTGAAGAAGAAAATTTATTCTGTTTCCTGTAATTGAACAATTGCAAATAAAAACAATAGAAGCAGCCACTGGATCACGCAGTAATGTGAGCAACACGAATAGTAACGTTAATACTTCAACCACCGCAATCGTAGGGAAAATACGTCCAGAAATGTCTTTGCATTATAATAATAATAGCAATAATGGTAGTAACAGTGGCAGTAACAGTGCCAATATCGTTAGTGGCAATTTAATCGGATCGTCAACTCGTAAATGATTGTATCCGAAATGTTTGCATCAATTACAGCAACAACATCATCAACAACATCGTCAACACCAGATAGAGGGTGTTTACATTATGAAATCGAAAGTATCAGTAACAACAGCAGCAATAACAAAAAATAATAATAATATTAACAATAATAAAAGAACGAATCGACGCTCGACGCCATTTTAACTAACACGCACATACATTCACACATACACATCAAACATATAAAATGTATTTAAGCGTACGTTAGTGTCGCCATAAACTATGTAGAATCAGGTAGAAAATGAAAATATAAAGCGTAAAATTGGCAAGAAAAATAAAATGACAGAAATGGGGAAATACAAATATAACTATAGGCTTAATTAGAGAAAAGCAAAACTCAAACGGAAATAAAATAAAAGTAAAATGAAGAGTTCGGATGATGTTCAGATGATGTATCTCCTTTTCTTTTTATTTTATTTATTGCGTTCTTTCTTTGAGGCACATTTTATTTTTTGTTTATTAAAATGCAAAATTAAGTGAAATAAGTAGACAGACAGATAGAAAGATTTATAGAAAAAAAATGTTTTAATACAATAACAATACTTTATTTTATTTATTTTCAATTCATAATGAAGGAAAATTCATTTTGAAAAGATAGAATTTTTTTATATAAATGATTTTTTTATATTTACATTCTTGATAAATTGCATCTTGAAAAAAAGTTGCGTTTTGAGATTTTTTCCAAAAAAAAAAAAAAAAAAAAAAAAGAAAATGAATAATTGAAAAAATGAATTGTTTTTGGAATTAAACGCAAAATTTGTTCTTCACTCTCATTTATTAATTATACACAATAATAAAATAGAATGTATTATATTGTATTTAATTTAATTTAGGTTCAAATTAATTATTTGATTAATTAATGAAATGAAGCTTTCAAATTTTAGTTGCAATGATTTATATATATATATATACAGTATATACTTTAATAATTATTGACAAAAAAAATTAGTTTTAATTAAGCTATAAAAAGTGTTTTTGTTTTATTTTGGCAAAAGTGTTTTTTCTTTTGTAATAATTTCTATAAACAATGTTTATTTTATTTATTAGTTCTTCCTTTGTTTTGAAATATAATTGACTTTTTCCTTGTTGTAATTGCGTTTGATTTCATTTATTATTTTATTTTATTATTTTATATATTAATTTTTTTTAATTTCGTATTATGAAAATTTTTTCTTTTGAAATTTATTATTTCTTTTATATTATCTTAAAGAAGAGCCATCATATTTTTTTTTTTGTTAACTTTTCTCGCAAAACATTAAAAATAAACAAATAATAAAAAATGTAACAACAAAAAAAGAATAATTATTACAATTTTTGGTCAGCGTGCATATTTGTTGTGTGTGTTTTTTTATAATTTGTAATAATTTATATATATTTATTTATTTATTTATATATTCCTCTATATGTGATGAGTTTTTTTTTTTGTAAATGTATTTCAATAGAATTAATATAAAGATACATGTATAAGTGTATTTTTTCTCTTGATGTTCTTAATACTTTTATTTTTTATTCTTATATTTTCTTAGTTTATTTTCAAAGCAATAAAACCCACGTAATTTTTCATAAAAAGTGCAATACATTTTTTTAAGAATTTTATTTTCATTTCATTTCATGATTTCCAATTTTTTTTTTTTTGTGTTTGCTTTGTTTTTGCCTGCACTTTGTACATCTTTGCTTTGCCTTTTGCAGCATAAAATAAAAGTTAATAAATAAGGATAATGGCTAAAACAAAAAAAAATTTCTTTTACATTCTTCTTTTACAAGAGATTTATTGTTCCAAGCAAAACAGAAAAAAAGGACATGAAAAAAAGCAAAAAGCAATTGAATAGAAAGAAAAAGACTTATTTCAAGTTAAAAAGCATAAAGAAAGAAAATTAAATTGACATTAATAAAACATATTTGCTTTAAAACATAATAAGAAGGCAATGAAATGCAAATGAAAGTATGTTTTTTTTTTCCTTTGTTTAGACATATAAATTTATTTGTGTTTCTTTTTTTTATTTCTAAATAAAATACAATCCTGTAAAACAAGAAAAGATCTGCAGAGTTTAAAGCATTTAAATATAAATAATAAGAAACAAAAAGCAACTAAAATATATAAAACTTCTTAAATTACAAAATTTATTTATAAATTAATTATGAGTACTGAAAGTATATAAAAGTAAAGAAACAAAAAAAAAAAAAGAAACAATAAATAAAATCAATATATGTATATGTAAGAGAAATTAAGAAGAAAATAAATTCTGACTGTGCACACAAACAGCAAAACAAAAACACGAAAACACCAAAGACACGGCAAAAAAGGCGAAACCACAAGATAACCAAAACAAAAACAAAAGAAAAAACTATTTAACTATTCTATTAAATATGAAATATACGTAAAGAAACATAAAACACATACATACAAATAAAGAAACCGACAAACGTCCATGCATTCACCTAAGAAATTTAAGAATAAAAACTAAAACTAAAAAAAAAGAACAGAAAAGCCAAAAAAAAAAAAACAAACAAAATTAGAGGATCTTCACTGCAAATTGAATGCTTAACTGTAAATAACGGTAAAATAAGCATAAAATAAAATGGAAAATGAGCAGAAGTATAATATTTTTTTTGCACACAGACACATGCACACATATACATATATATACATGCGCAGAAAAAAAAATTTAACTAAAACTAATAACAGAAAAGAAGAAGAAGCAAAAGTGAATAATTAAAGTTGAAGAAACCAGAACAAAAATACCATGAAGAACAGGAAGAAGAAGAAGAGAAAGAAAAATTCTGAAGATAAGAAAAAGTTAAACAAAAAGAAACATTTATAAAATATATACAGTCAGTGCAAAATGTGTAACATGCAGTAACAAATTGCAAAAAAAAAAAAACGTCCAAAAACGCAGAAAACGTTCAATTTTCATTATCATTTCACTTAGATACAAAATAAGTATTAATCATAACAGAGAGATAAACAAGATGATAAACAGAATGGATAAGAAGGCAAAGTAGAAAATTTTTCAGATATATTTATATATGTACATTTGTATTTTGAAAAAATTTTTGGTGGCCTAAGGAAGGGAAAAATTTCAAGCAAAAAAAAAAAAAACAAGGCAAAAAAGAAAATTGCAACACGTCTCAATATATTTACCTGATATAATACAATAAAATAGCAACAACAAAAAAATAAACAAAAAGTAATTGGCATAATAATTGAAAATGAAATTTCAAAATTAATAATAATTAAATTACAAAAAAAAAAAAAAAGACAACAAAGCAGCACATCACAAAAAATATGGAAATGCTATAGTCGAGCGTTGAAGAAGATTATAGAAAATATGACACAAACAATTGAAATGAAAATTTCAAGTATAATTATGCTTTTTGTTGACACAACGCAATACAAAATGCTAGTAACGATAATGATGGCAGTCAACAGATAATGTTGTACGATTATTGAGATTTTCTCAATTAAAAAAAGAGAGTACTTAAATTTAAAAAAACAAGAGAGAACAAGTACAACAATAATAACACGAACAATATTCACACAATAAAATCAAGTAGCAATAACAAAAAATAAAAAAGAAGCTTTTGCTTATCACAACAGCTTTTATTTTTAAGTAAATTTGTTGTTTGCTTTATTGTTGTAATCAAAAAAAAAAAAAAAGCACAAGAAAAGTAAAAAACTAGATAATTAGAAAAGTCAATAATAGGCGTCCCTGAATAATAACATTAAGAAAAAGAAAGCAGAAGAAATGCACTTGACACAAAAAATGAATAAAAAACGGAGACTCCTTTTTAAGTTGTATTATAAAATTTTAATGGCATAGGCACGAAAATGCTTTGTCAAGTACAGGAATAAGATAGCCCATAATATCAAATCGAAAATGACGGATCTAGTAGATTCCAACTCAGCCATTAGAGAGATACGAAACAGAAAGCCAGTTCAAAGTCTTTTAATGTTAGACCCATAGAAATAGAAGAAAATCTAAGGTGACTCATTTCAAACTTAGCCATACAAATATATATATTCACATACACATACACGCACACACACACACACACAAACACACACAAACACACATCTATATACGCACACCTTAACATATACGCTTAATGTGCAATAAACGATGTATTGTATTTGGAAAGCAAATTATTGAAATAAGGTAAAGGAAATTTCGAATACTACATTCTCTCTCTCTCTCTCTCTCTCTCTCTTTCTCTCTCTCATATATATACACATATACAAAGTTATTTCACTGTAGCATTAATCCTTTAAAATACCATAAAAATGAATATGAAAAGAAAAAAATTAAAGTAGACATAAAAAATACTCAAAAAAAAAAAGGAAAAGAAAAGAAAAGAAAAGAAAAGCAAGACGTCAATTCAATTTCAAAAAGTTATTGAGCATGATGTAAAAATACACAACAGAGCAACAAATAATAATAAAAAAAAAACACTTTTACTGCATACTTTTAGGCACTTACATTTAATTTCATTTATTTGCTATGACATTGATATCCGGTACCGACTCCGGCTACGGCTTCGGCTCCAATTCCCATTTCAATTCACTCTGATAATCAATATATATTAGAATTTTTGTTTATAAAAGGAACGAAAAATGTTGAAGGTTGAAAAAAAAAAAATTCATGTATATTTTGCAAGAAAGTTTTTGTTGATATATGAATAAAAATAACAAACAAAAACTGACTAAAATCGTAATCAATAAAGTTATTATTATTGTTATTATTTACCATAAACGGATTATGCTTTGACAAATACAACTGTCTATCCATCCGTCCGATCGCTCATTTGTTCAATAACTCATTTATTTGTTATTTCGTTACTATGTTCCTGAATCACTGATGTGTGTATCGAATAAAAGCATGTCTCTATAAAATTTTCTCAAATTATTTTACAAATATCAAAAAGTAATATTTTCATTTCATTTTAGAATAAACATTTTTAACATTACAAATTTTTTCGCAATATTCATACATTTCAAAAATTCAAATTTTGTACATTTTTTTTTATTGTTATTAGCGGCGTAAAAGGCTTAATTTAAAACTTTAAACAATCGATAACAACTTTTTGTTTTGTTTGACTTTAAACGATTTTTTTCACTTTATTTAATCTCAAAACTATCGCGGTACAATTGAACTAATTTCAGCTGAATATTGCTAAATTTTTTTTTCTATGAGTTTATTTTTTTTCTTTGCTTGTAAAGAAAATTGTAATCGTGTATAAGCAAAAAACAAAAAAAAAAAAAAAAAAAGAACAATCTCAAACAAACTAGAACAAGGAGAACGAATACAATTCAACACGTGCGCACGAGCGCACGAGCGCACGAGCTTACAAGCAAACGAAATGATCATAGAAAAAAAGGAAAAGCAAAATCGAAATCAAAACAAACAAAAAAAAAAAACTATAAGAAGTTTCGTTCAATTTGCAATACTCAGTTATTCATTTATTTGCATACTTTTACATTTATTTCAAAAAAAAAATTATAAAATAAAACATTTCATTCTGACGTTTCGTCTACAATTATTTATGTATTAGAATATTTATACATCGGCGAGTGTATGGATGTGCGGCTGGTACGCGTAAGGCTTAAGAGACAAACTTAATAAAACTTTTTGATGACATTGCTAATGGAATTATCGTGAAATACAAAGAAAATCCGAAGCATATTTAATTTCAACTCAAATCATATTCACGCACACACACACACACATACACACACACACCCTTATATATATATAAAAATAAACAAATTATGTAGATATGTCTAAGAGAACAATAGAAAGAAGGAGAAGAATCAAAAGCAGAATCAGAACTAGAACCAGAACCCGTAAGGAGATAAAATCCAAATACACAGGAAACACAGAATTAGAAGAAATTGAAATCGGTTATTCATCAGTAAAAATAGCAAAAACAAACCAACAACAGCATCAACAACAACAACACCAATAAAAAAAATTTATATAAAATTGTTTAAAATAAAATTGTTTAGCATTCGCATACAAAAGAAAAAAAACAAAACAAATGGAAATTTTATGATCGGTTGGGGTCAACTTTTAAGAAACCCTGCATCATTTTATTTAATATGATTGAAATGTTAACGAAACGGTTTACAAATTAAGAAAATGCAAAATGATAAATTTTCAAATGAATGCAAAAAATTGTTACATATGGCGTTAGTCCAAAATAAGAATCGATCTGAATAAATTTCAAATAGAAATTATTTTTAGAATGTAATTTTTCCTTTTTATAAATTGACTTTTTTTTTATTAAGTTCATCTCAAAAGCCTTTTGCAGGATATAAAAATTACAGCTAATAGTAAAAATGCTAATGTAAACTCTAGAGAAAATAATCAAAAAAGTTGTTTTAATCCAAAAATAATTATTTAAAAGAAACAAAACAAAAGAAACCCTAAAAAAAAAATCAGAATAATTAAATATTAAAGAAAAATATTCCCCCTGAAGAAAGTTTAACACAAAGACAAAAGACCCAATAAAAAAAAAAAAACAATAGAAGAGAAAAGTATAAATTAATGAATAGAAAGCTAAAATTGTTAAATTTCACATTTCAGTAGATTTTGCTATGGATTTATGTAATGGCATCTAACCAAAAAAACTCAAATAACTAAAAATTTAAATCCATACATTCTTACAGATTATTTTCCAAAATAAAATTAAACTTTTCCTATACATCGATCTCTTCTCTATCCATCCATCCATCCATCCATCCATCCATCCATCCATCCATCCAACCATTCATCACTTTCTAACCATGTTCATTTTTTTTATTATATTCTCAATCCCACATCAATTCATTTAAATCTGTCCACTTTTCCTTCCGTCCACTTATATTGATTGTACAAGCAAAAATTATTTTCTGAAACCATTGAAGCTTATCTATAGAACCCCTTTTTGTAGCAAATGATGGAGCAAAATTACTTTCTTTTAAGGTTTCTGTAACTCGTTTCAACGATTAAATAATGGTTTCAGTTTTCAGATTTTACATAAATTGATCAATTTATTTATTTATTTATATTTTATGGATGTTCTTAAACTTTTTCAATTATATTACAAATGTATTGTTGTAGGGTATTCAATAAATTTACTTCAGCTGATTATAAAATTTACATGATTTTCTAGTTTCGATTGCAAGTTAGAAATTAATTTTTTATTGCCAATTTTCGCATACTGCGAAACTAATTTATGAACAATAATTTTTCAAGCTTCTTTCTTCTATTCCATAAATAAGAAAATTACGAATAACTGTAAACTTATAGATGCATTAAATAGTGCAATCATACAGTTATTTTCGATATATTTTTCTATTTATTCCCAGAAAACAACTTTTCCTCAACTTTGTCAACTTTTGCCAAAAAAAGGGAAAAAGGGAGAAAATTAAAAAAAAAAAAAAAAAAAACCAAAATCTTTTCGTCATGATTGAAAAACTATTAAGATTTAATGAAATGGAGAGATGAAGCATATAAAAAAAAAGAAAACTAAATGAACAAATCAGTCATTAGTAACATAATTTAAAAAATTTTGCATAAATTTTCAATGCAATCAATCAATGGAGCTCGATGGATCCATTTAAAAAAAAATTTACTCGACTTTTCTTTTGTATTTTCATTTATCTCTTTTAATTTTTTTATTGCATTTTTTGCCTTTTTATTTTTTTATTTTTATTTTTTCTTTGTGTATGCAGCATTTTTCATTTTTTCAATTGTTTTTATTATGAAATTGACAAAAATATTACCATTTGTATATTTTTCTTAACTTATTTCTACAAATATTGTGAATTTGAATTTTTCCATTTTTTATTCTTTTTCTATTTTTGACGATAAGTAATAAAACAAAAAAAAAAAGTTCAAGAAGATGAACAAGGAGAAAATGGTATTGAGACAAACATTTTGGTGCTTTTAGAATAAAATCGCTTCTTTTTTTTTTTTTTTTTTTTTTTTGGTTTTATCAAACTTTTTTTTTTTAATTTATGTTTTCACTGTAGTTTAAAAAGTTTTGTTATAGAAAAATGGTGCAATGTAAATTTTAAATTTTTTACCCTTAAACATTTCTCTTTCCATTTCTATAGGTATTTTTGTTGTGCGAGAGTATGTATGTATGTATGTATGTGTGTTTGTGGGATAAACATTTTCATAAAAAATATATAAGTTTATATATAAATTTAAATATATATGTATTTAATATAAAAATGCGTGTAATAATATTTAATTTACGTGATGTAAAATTGCTTAAGCTTTTTTTTCTTTATTTTCTGGTTTTTTTTTTTTGTTCTCTTCCCTTTTAATATAAAATTTTTTGAATTATTTTTGATTTATCGTTCATTTTAACTAAAAGCTAGCATAAAAAAAGGCTGTTCCATTTTCTTAACTATCATCTAAAATTGTTTAAATTAATATTTCCGTTCAGAAAACTTTAAGCTGCAAATGGGAAAATAAAACAAATTGAGTATTTAATTCATAATTATTAAATAAACTAAAAACAAAAAACAAAAAATTTAAGAAAGGAAAATATTTTGCCTAAGAACACATATTTACAATAACAAAAAAAAAGAAAAATCATGTTTGAAACCAGCAGGCTATTTATACTGGACTAGATCGCGCAGTTTTATGGCTAACGTCCTATATAAAAAAAAAAATCATTGCATTATAATTATCGCAACACAAATCTATGAGAACATTACTTAAGTATTTCCAGTGAATTGCAATTTAGAATAGTTTCTTTGAACATTTAGATTCTGGATTTACATAGATCTAGTAAATTTTTAACTTATTTACAATTGTATGATAAATGGAACGTTGGAATCTTTTACAAACTTATTTTTTAAATTTTGTTTTGATTATTATTAAGCAGCATTTTATCCGACCGATATCATTCAATGATTATTAAAAGAAATTTTTTACTTAAACCCAGATACATAATTAAAAACGGGCTATTTTTATCCTTTAAAAAAATTGTAAGAAGGTTATTTGAGTTGTATACTTTGGTATCAACCTTTCGCTTTCTTTTGCCTATTCAGCTTAATTATATTTAATAATGCATATTTTTTTTTTTTTTTTTTTTTTGTTATAAATAAGCAACTAAACAAACAACTAGTCAAGTAATCAATTTGTGAACAAATCGTTTTGATCACTGAACTTATTGTTATAACAATAATGATAATAATAATAATTAACTCAATTAAAATAAAAGTTGAAGCAGAAGATTTTGTATAGACATAAAGGAGACAGAAGAAGTCTCTTTCTTTACTTTGCACTGTAAATGCACAAAGCCAAAGAGAAGGCCGCCACTATCACCATCATCTTATTTTAATTCTTTCATACTCCAATTCCAACTTTGCGTTCGACTATGTGGATCACATGTTGCAACGTGTACATAATCACTTGGCCTTAGACCCTGATAATCTAAACACAGCCCACTCGACATATGTCTTAAACGATTATGTGTAAATTGCCATTTCTCATTTAAATCATCATTGTCTAAGCATGTCGTCATAACAACATTATGAGGCGGCTGCTTACTATATTGTACGGTGGCACAACTTAACTCATTTCTTAGGATCATGTTATTTGTTAGGGAGAAGAGTTGAGCCTTTGACACATCGGGTAAACAATTGTATAGACCAAGATTATATGGCTGTTCATTGTTCTGTTGTAAATCATCTAAACAGTAAGGCGTGTACAGGGCTTGAACACTATAAAGGAAAAGAAGGGAGAGGGAGAATGTAAACTACGGTACGATCTAAAAACTTCTATTCTTTCGCTTTATTCTTCCATCTTTAAACTCTTACCGTCCATAATATTTTACGTTCTTTACGGGTATAAATTTTTCTGGATAAATTGTATTTAAATACCAATCGAAACTTTTACATCGCAACTTTTTGCGCAACATGACACGATGCGTTATATCACCAATATCGGGATGGTAACGTAAATCAGGACGATTCATAAAAAATATATTCACATATTCATCCATCCAAACTAAAGCTAAACGGGCCGTATTAATTCCATGTGTATCGCGATTATTTGGGAATGAATATGGATGAAAGTCTCGAAAGACATGACCGACACGAGAACATGGTATTGTTTCTATGGTGCCACCGCATTGCCATATGCGAAAGGACATTTCTAAATTTTCACCACCCCAGCCATCCATCTATAAGTCAAATATTTGCAATACGTAAAAGGAGATGAACAAAAATTCAGACATTGCGATATATAATAAAAGAAAGCTATATGATTGACCTGTTCATCATAGCTGCCAATTTCCCAAAAATAACTACGATCTATAGCAAATAGTCCGCCAGCCATGGTCGGTGTATGCGTTGGACAAATATCTAAATCTTTTTCTTTACAATCACGTCTTTGCCGAATTCGCTCCCGTTCCGGCACCGTAATCCAATCAAAGTGACCAGACCATTGAAAGCCACCCACTTGAAACGAATTGTAACCGTTTGTACAATACTTGAAAGTTTCAGCATCTATGACATCGATTATGGGCACTAGCACGCTGGTTCTAGATTCTTTAATACGTTGCAACAACGGTTCACACCAGAATATATTCGCCTCACAATGCGCATCTAAAAATATCAGAACTTTACCGGTTGCACTGCGGGCTCCAGCTAAACGGGCTCGAATTAAGCCCAACCTTAGACAAATAAAAAATAGCAACAAAAATATCAAAAATTATAGCACTTGATTATCTAATCTAATCGAATGTAAAACTTTACATACTCTACACTTAGCAAGTGGAATTTATTACTACGAAATGCGCAAGCTTTAATCAAAAAAAAAAACGTAAGTTAGAAATTCAGATTTGTAAGATGACACTTCCAGACTTAAGGTTGGAGTCTTTGACCAATTGATCGATTGATAGAATGATGTTACCATCAACATTCTCTGGGTGGTAGTAGTAAACGATTTAAGAAAGAAAATGTATCTCTGGGTGATTGATTTTAAAACAAATTTTATGAAAAGAGAGACACATAAAATTCTTCTCAGAAAAAAGTTTTCATTTACATTTCTGAATTTCCCACATTCATACCCATCTCCAATTCTAGCAAAAATATTAACAAAATTTAGGTCCAAGGGTAAATAAACTTACTTCTAAATGAAATTATTCTAAGGAAGCAGTTATGAGAAAAAGGTAGGTGTATAAGAATTTTATCACAACTCATTTAAAATATTTCAAAGTTCAATGTCTAATCGAATAATTTTTCCGAACTATGTTTTACCAAACCATATAGGAAAGTGGCCGTAATATTATACACCAAACTTCTAGGCTAATTAATTCCATAGCGCGAACTCGCAATTCATATGAAATAAAATCTTGTATATGAGTCTATTTGAGAAAGTGTTTCTTCTGTAGCCACAGAACAAGCAGACAGACAAAACAGTCGACTCTTGAAAAGTAGATATATTTCTACAATATAATATTATTTAGAGGGCTGTGTGTACTACACTATTTACAGGAATTGCGCATATCAAAAGAAGTATAAGCGTAGAAAAAAAAATTTAACATGAAAAAGAATCCCTTCCAAAAACTAAGAAAAGCCAAATATTTAACACTTAACCTGCAATTTTTCCCACTTCTGGCGACTGCTCTCTTCCCACGCGTACCCATTCCTCTATTACCAGTCTTACTTAATCCAGTCTCTTTCTTTATCTCTGTCTACAACTTGATATAATATTTTGTTTATAAATTTATTTGGGTCTTTATGTTATTATTGTTGTTGTTGCTTTGTTTTCGTATTCATTTCAGCATGGAATGTTAAACTTTAAGAATATTTTATGCATTAACAACAAAAAAACAAAAAACAACAGCACAACAGCACAACAGCAAAAACATACTGATGAACAATTATTTCTAGCAACTGGTTTTTTGGTTTTTACTTATGTTGCTGTTATTGTAACTTGCATTCTTAACATTTTCTTCTTCATTGTTAAATATCATCATCATTGTTTATTCATAGTGTCATATCTTTGAAATTGTTAGTGAATCTAAATAATTCAAATGAACACTTTTTTTTTTTCTACAAAATATGATAAAACACAATAAAGATGATGAAACTGATAATCGTCATGATATTAATGATCAACGTATAATTTCAACTTTAACATTCGTTGACGACAAAGTCCCAACAAAAAGAAGCAATTTGTGTCAAAAACTAAAAAAAAAAAAAATAATATGAATATATAAATTAATGGAAATTGAAGTTGATCATTGAATACCTTACTTTATTTTAAAGGTCATTATTCAAATAAGAATATCGAAAACTTTCGCATAAAAGTTGTGGAACTCTTCTAAAATAATGAAAGGAAAAAACTTATCAAATAAAAAATTAAAAACTTTATGATCTTTTATTTTATACTAAATAAATGACGAAGGTAGATATTGATAGAAGTTGATGTATATAAAAAAAAAAACACTTATCATTTGCTGCTTCATGTACTGCTTCATGTACTGCTGCATTGTAAAATATAAATAAATAAAAAATTATTTTTATGATAATTGAATTGAAAATGTATTGAAAGTAATAAATAAATTATTAATATATAAAATATTATAAAATGTTGCTGTATAAATTTTAAATTTCATGTTAATTGCCAAGCACTAATAAAAGACTATTAAACTAAAATTTGACATTTATGACAATTAAAAATACGCTATGCAGATACATAATGCAATGGAATGCAATATAATTAATTTTATGTAAATTATTATGAAATTTACATGCTTGTAAAAACAAATATATTTAATATTTAAATTAACCAATTTAATGTGAAATGTAAATGGAAATCTCAAAATTGTAATTTTAACTTAAAACATCTCAAATTCACATTAAATATTCAGCAGGGACCATAAGGCAAACACACATCACATTTCCTTTTAAATTGAACAATTCAGAGAACACAATTCAGAGAATATTAAATATTAAAATCTGAGCTATTTTTTTTGCTTGCTACATTTGAGGTTCGGCTTAAAAGCGGGCAGAAGATTAACATTTTTGTAAATTGGTTGAAGTAGGGGTGTATTTTTATGATTGTTCCCGGCACATTGGAATATTTTAAAAGCATTTGTATAATTTTGTAGGTATTTTAATTTTTTTAATGCAAAACCAATTCAAGTGATGTATTTATTAAACTAAAGCTTTTTCGGACTTACAAAAAATCTGTAACTTTATATAGAGCAATAAGTTTGTTAAAAGCGACTTCATGCAGAAGTAAGCTTAAAATTTGGATACGTAAAATTTGGACCATGGCAAACCATCCATTTGTAGAAATGCCTTTAAAAAGTTAATGCTCATCAATATTTAAATAGTTCATTAAATTTAATTATATTGGATCGCATTGTATTAGCGACGATCGATCTCAATCAATTATATTATTTTTTGCCTTTAAACATCATCATTATTTGGTATTATTATTATTATTGTTATTGTTTCAATCATACCAATAATATGATAATGTAATTATTAAAGCACTTTCATTTAAAAAAAAAAAGGCCAAAAAAACACTAAAAGAGAAAACTCGTTTTAACATCTTAAATCAAAAAAAGCAAAAACGAAAAAACACGAAAAGCAACCCAATTCTGTAGGACTTTTTCGTTCAGTCGAATTAAGAAATCAATATGTAAGAATTTTTTTAGTTTGATTGGAAGTGACTATTAAGTACCCTAAACTAGATCCGGTTGCTGTGATTTTGAAATTATAATGTAAAGTATGACTTTTCGAAAAAATTTGAAATATACTTTAAATCAAATGCAATTCCAAAAGTAAATTTATTTTACACATCAGTTTATTAACCGGAGAATAGAATATAACGACGAATATTATGAATTTTTTTCGTAAAGGTATTTTTATACCCTAATTACCTATTGTACGAGATATTATAAGTTTATAACACCCAAAAGGAGTTCAGATTGACTCAACTCTTATTATACCAATCGATTCAAAATCAGCTACCGATTATATTTAAGCATGTCTGTCCATCTGTATGCAAACTACAGATTGCAATGTTATAGATATTTTTATGAAATTTGGTATAGGGGTGTGTTTTAGCCCAGAGTCGAAATCCCATTGAAAATGTTTAAAATTGCTTCAATTTCGGCCACGCCCCACATTAACGTTTTTCTTAAAAAAAAAAGTCGTTATATGGCAAAACATTACCATTTTTAGTGAATAATTGATATAATACAGGGACACAATAAAAGAGCCCATTTCCATAGAGTACATTTCCATATATACAAATTTTTGTATTGTACAATTTAAAGAAAAATGTATATGTAAAAATTAATCATTTTAAAACACTTACCGATTTTTTAATCGTATAACATGAACTTTATGAAATGGCAAACGTGTACGTATGTAATAATCCAATTTGCCGGCCAATTCTTTGTGTGTACTGGCATCATCTACTAAAATGATTTCCTTTAATAAATGACTCGTACAAGTATTTAAAACACTGTGCACAGTACGTACTAATACGGAATAAGGTTCATTAAAGAATATTATAATAACACTGGCCGTTGGTAGGTTGTCATCATGTTGTTGCTGTTGCTGTTTAATACATGCTGGATGTCGATAATCGGCCAATGTACGATTATAACTGATTTGTTCACTTAATTCCTCATTTAATGCGATTTGCTTATAAATTTTTTGGCCACGTATTTTCGCATTGCCTGTTAAATGGCCAGCACTGCCATTATCACCTAAGCCGGGTATTTGTTTTTGTAAATCTCTTTGAATACTCAATTCATATATTAATACATTAGGGTCAACAATGTTATTATTAATATCAGTAATACTAGTATTATTATTATTGTTGTTATTGTTATTATTATGAATCAGTCTTTCAATATTATTCCGTTGAAGATGCTGTTTGAGTAATAATATGGAAGCAGTACGTGTAGGATCAGCAACAGTTAGGGCAGCTTCATCAGCAACACTTCCATCTAGATCATTTGAATTCACATTGTAAAATTTCCCAATATTTTCATTATCGTTGTTAGTGTTGTTAGGCGGAACAATTACGTAAATTATAAATACTAAAACAATAATTAAAAAAGCTAATTTGCCGTAAAAGGAACGATAGCGCGGCAGCATATTTTGTTTTCTTTTTTTTTTCTTTTTTTGTTTTGCTGTTATTTGCTGGCCTTTTCTTCTTCTTCGTCTTTTTCTTATTTCTTTTATTTTCCTTTTATTTTCCTCTTTTTTTTTTGTTAATTTTCTTTCTATCGTTATTTTATTACTGTCGAGTTGCTATTTCTGTTAATAGTGCAATCACTCTCCAAGAAACTTTGGAATATGTTTATTATGGTCCAATATGGTGCAATATGTATTGAGATAATATATGTAAATAGGCTCCAACAATAACACCAATCATTCCAGTCATTCTGGAAAGGAAAACCAAACAAAACAAAATAATGAAGAAACGAGTAATTTTAATATATTCGTAAATTTCATAGATTTGAATGTTGAAATCTAAATAAAAAATAAGTAAATGAATGAATGAATGAATGAATGAATGAATGAATAAATAAGCAATTTACCGCGTCCTATTTGTTAGTCGTTTTATTGTAAAGCGTTGAATGAATACATGAATCCAATTATTTCATAAAAAAATGTTTAGAATACATTTTATTACAGTATATTCCACTCCATTTTAATACTCTACACCGCATCCTCTTTACGTTGTTGCTCTACTAATTCAGCTAACCAGCTACAATTGTGATAGTAACTTAAAAAAGCATGAAAACCAAAGAACCAAAAAAAATGTACAGAAGTAAATCCAGTTTGAATTTCTGAGCTACCGCGTGCTTGCTTTACTCAGTTAATAGAGCCCGGCCTTCAATTCATTTATAATACAGCAAGTAAACGCAACAGAAGAAGAAGAAGAAGAAGACGATAAACCCAATATGTTGATCTTTGTTTAATTTATTTTCTTCTTTTCTTTCCTCTTACTATTGCTGTTGTTATGATTGTGGGTTGTTACGACTATTGATTATGTTTATTCATTTTATAATTTAATCATCTTTTCACACCACTCTCTACTCATTAATACATGGCATTTTGCTCCCACTCTTTCTCTCTGTTTCTGTCATTTCATTTCTCACCCTCTTTCTTTCACACTCTGTTTGGTTATATTGAAGCGATAACAGCAAAGTCGGACAGCAATTGGTGAGCAGCAATAATAAGAATTATATATAGAATCATTGTCGCTGTCGCTGTTGCTGTTGCTGTTGCTCCTATGATACTGTTGCTTCAGCTGTTGCTTGCATAAACAAAAGCAACAACAAAATAGCATCAAGTAACAAAAGTAAACATCTCATCAACAACGAAGAAATCACATACAAAACTTTATGTGCATTGGTTTTTTTGTTTTTTCTTTGGCTCTTTTTGATTTTTTTTTTATTTTCTACATCACTATCTTCTCGCCTTTACAATATTTTAACTGTTTTTCTATGTTTGGTTACTTTTTCTCTAATTATCACACAATTTAATAAAAACTTATCTTCCATTTATTTATTTTTTTTCACTATATTTACACTTGTTTACTATTAGAAATTAAATGAAAGTACACAATATATATACTTATATTATAAATAGTTAATGGCTGTATTTCAAAAAGAAAAATAAATGCATTTCAATAATTTATTTGTGTAATCTTTCAGTTTTATTCGTTTTAATGGAAATCAACAGAGATGAATTTTAAGTGACATTAATTTCATCTGTAAGTGAAATTAACAAGACAGTGTACAAATTTATCGCAATAATATAATCAATTAATTTAACGTCATAAAAAGTCAAAACGAAATCAAGCAAAAGAAAATGGAAATATATATATAAAAAATTTTTTTTCACTTTTCTACTAATTTACCGCTGTCCCTTGTCTTCTTCTCTTTCTCTCTAACACTTCTCTATCACTTATGTGACTTTGTGAATATATTTGCGTTTCATAGTAAAAATCTTATGTATAAGATATATAAGATTTTACAGTTTGATTCATTTTAATTGCACAACTTATAAAACAATATTAGGTAGTTTGGTAAGTCATTATTTTTTATCATTAATATGCGTATTATATATTTTTTTAAAAAGTATTATGTTAAGAAAGTAAAAATATTCCTATATGGAGAAGGCAAACTTACAGAAACCTAATGTCAAAATGAGCCGTTAATGTTTGCTGGTAAAAGTCATCATTATATTTGTAAAGTTCAGTTCAAAGTGATAAGGAAATCGGCAAGGCCTTAATGGGGGCAAATCGTTAAATATTACCCTTATATTTTCACATTCAAAAAAAAAAAACAAAAAAACAAAAAAACAAAAAGAAGCAGTATAACTTTCCAAATAACCTAACACTCTTTTGTTAATATGACTTTCAGATACTTTAATGTGCGAATACATTTTGGCTTTTGGATACATGCTAAATGAAATTAATTACTTAATTATTAATTAATTATTTTTTACATTTTAAATTATGGAAATTACAATCTTCAATATTTGTTTTCCTTCAAATTCAAAATTATTTCAATTTTAGTCTATTTATACGGTTCCGGCTTTCTTTTTCCAATTTCCAAATAATTTGCATACACAGAGAGTGAGAGAGTGAGAGAGTTAGAGAGAGAGAGAGAGAGAGGAAGACTAAAAATGAAAGTGAGTAATAGAGAAAGCTAGAAAAGTTAGTGCATACTAAAATTTCTTGGAGAAGAAAAAAAAAATACACATAAAGGACTTTTACTTCTCCATCATCATTACTTTTATCAGCTTTGTCCTATAACATTTCTCATAAAAATATTTCACTAAAACTAGCAAGCTACATATAAATCATACAACTCTATGAAAATATGTGCGATTGTGTGTAATGGCGACATCAGGACAATGCACCAATTTAATTTTCATTTTTATTATTTAATTGTTATTACCATTTTCATTGAGATGCTTATGTTCTTGTGGTTATTGCATAATAATTGATTATTGTTTTACTCTATTTCCTCTTTTTTTTCTTTTTCCTTTTTGTTTTTTATTTTAATGCTTTTTTATATATTGTTTTTTTGTGTGTGTAGTGTATGACATTTAAAAATGTTCTTCTCTTTTACGCCTCGCCTTCTTCTTTTCTTCATCTATTTTCTGTAAATTTTTTCAATGAGAAAACTATTTTTCCTTTGCGATAAATTTTCCATTAAAATATTCTCTATCATGAGAGATATCATATTTTCCATTAAAATAATCTCTATCATGAGAGATATCAAATTCAATCAAATCAATCTTCGAATTTCATTGTAGTTCTACTCTTTTACGCCTCGCCTTCTTCTTTTCTTCATCTATTTTCTGTAAATTTTTTCAATGAGAAAACTATTTTTCCTTTGCGATAAATTTTCCATTAAAATATTCTCTATCATGAGAGATATCATATTTTCCATTAAAATAATCTCTATCATGAGAGATATCAAATTCAATCAAATCAATCTTCGAATTTCATTGTAGTTCTACTCTTTTACGCCTCGCCTTCTTCTTTTCTTCATCTATTTTCTGTAAATTTTTTCAATGAGAAAACTATTTTTCCTTTGCGATAAATTTTCCATTAAAATATTCTCTATCATGAGAGATATCATATTTTCCATTAAAATAATCTCTATCATGAGAGATATCAAATTCAATCAAATCAATCTTCGAATTTCATTGTAGTTCTACTCTTTTACGCCTCGCCTTTTCTTTTCTTCATCTATTTTCTGTAAATTTTTTCAATGAGAAAACTATTTTTCCTTTGCGATAAATTTTCCATTAAAATATTCTCTATCATGAGAGATATCATATTTTCCATTAAAATAATCTCTATCATGAGAGATATCAAATTCAATCAAATCAATCTTCGAATTTCATTGTAGTTCTACTCTTTTACGCCTCGCCTTCTTCTTTTCTTCATCTATTTTCTGTAAATTTTTTCAATGAGAAAACTATTTTTCCTTCGATAAATTTTCCATTAAATATTCTCTATCATGAGAGATATCATATTTTCCATTAAATAATCTCTATCATGAGAGATATCAAATTCAATCAAATCAATCTTCGAATTTCATTGTAGTTCTACTCTTTTACGCCTCGCCTTCTTCTTTTCTTCATCTATTTTCTGTAAATTTTTTCAATGAGAAAACTATTTTTCCTTTGCGATAAATTTTCCATTAAAATATTCTCTATCATGAGAGATATCATATTTTCCATTAAAATAATCTCTATCATGAGAGATATCAAATTCAATCAAATCAATCTTCGAATTTCATTGTAGTTCTACTCTTTTACGCCTCGCCTTCTTCTTTTCTTCATCTATTTTCTGTAAATTTTTTCAATGAGAAAACTATTTTTCCTTTGCGATAAATTTTCCATTAAAATATTCTCTATCATGAGAGATATCATATTTTCCATTAAAATAATCTCTATCATGAGAGATATCAAATTCAATCAAATCAATCTTCGAATTTCATTGTAGTTCTACTCTTTTACGCCTCGCCTTCTTCTTTTCTTCATCTATTTTCTGTAAATTTTTTCAATGAGAAAACTATTTTTCCTTTGCGATAAATTTTCCATTAAAATATTCTCTATCATGAGAGATATCATATTTTCCATTAAAATAATCTCTATCATGAGAGATATCAAATTCAATCAAATCAATCTTCGAATTTCATTGTAGTTCTACTCTTTTACGCCTCGCCTTCTTCTTTTCTTCATCTATTTTCTGTAAATTTTTTCAATGAGAAAACTATTTTTCCTTTGCGATAAATTTTCCATTAAAGTATTCTCTATCATGAGAGATATCATATTTTCCATTAAAATATTCTCTATCATGAGAGATATCAAATTCAATCAAATCAATCTTCGAATTTCATTGTAGTTCTACTCTTTTACGCCTCGCCTTTTTCTTTTCTTCATCTATTTTCTGTAAATTTTTTCAATGAGAAAACTATTTTTCCTTTGCGATAAATTTTCCATTAAAATATTCTCTATCATGAGAGATATCATATTTTCCATTAAAATATTCTCTATTATGAGAGATATCAAACATATCAGACATTAAGTAACTGATCTGATCTAATCAGTCACTAATTCTTAATTACAATCAATCTATCAAGCAATCAATCAATCCATTTAGTTATAACGTAGTTAAAACGTAATATTCAAAATGTAACATTCACTAATAAATATTTTCGCATTTTAGAATTATGCATGCTATAACCTGATATCTCACTGATTATCGCGTAAGCATATAAATGATGAAATTTCCCTGCAGCTGCAAGGCATTCTTTTTTCAGCTTATTCATTCACTTCGAAATATTATAAGTCTTATAACTTTTTAATCTAATGCGTATAAATGCAGCCACATTCTTATGGTGATAAAAGTTTCCGCTATCTCATGATTTCACTTTAATTAAAAGCCAATTTATGGAGTTTGTTTTTTTATGATTTCTCAATAGGAATTGGCTATAGAGAGTTCGGTATAATCAATGTGTTGTGCCACAATTTAATAATAATTAATTTCTCTATTAAGCCCAAGGTGCCATCAAAAATATTTTTCATCCTTTTATTCAATGAAGGGGTTAAATGAAAACCGAGTCACTGTAATTGGATGCTTATACAGAGGCCATGTGAATCATGTAGGAATGTGTGGTATAGATTATTTCAAGTTCAAGTTCAAGTTCAAGTTCAAATTCAACTTCAAGTTCAAGTTAGTTCAAGTTCAAGTTCAGATCAGTTCAAATTCAAGTTCAGTTTAGTTCAAGTTCAAGTTCAGATCAGTTCAAGTTCAAGTTCAAATTCAAGTTCAAGTTCAGATTAGTTCAGATTAGTTCAAGTTCAGATCAGTTCAAGTTCAGATCAGTTCAAGTTCAAGTTCAAGTTTAAATTCAAGTTCAAGCTCAGATTAGTTCAAGTTCAAGTTCAGATCAGTTCAAGTTCAAATTCAAATTCAAATTCAGATTAGTTCAAGTTAGTTCAAGTTCAAATTCAGAACAGTTCAAGTTCATGTGTGTTCATGTGTTCAAGTGTATGTGTGTAGTATAATCTATATATAATAAACTGGAAACTTATTGGCATATATGTTACATGTACATAAATTGATTTAGGATCACTTTGCATTGATCGATGCATGATACATAAACATCGATTACACATTTTTATATCGTACAATTTTAGTTGATGGTGTTAGAAGTGGAATTAAGTCTAATATGCCTTAAGATTTTTTTGATATAAAAAATTCATTAATTTAGAATGATTTAAGTCTTCCATTATGTCAAAATATTAATTTCCTAGAGCAAAAATAAAAAAGAAGTACACATCAAATTTTTCTCTAGATACGTTATTTTTTTTGTAAATTGGTCGTAAAAATTCTCTTATTGTAAACATTTTCATTAGATTTGGCCTTTGCACTTTAAAAGACGTTTACATTAATCAAATTTTATGAAAATTTTCCAAAAGTTTAGTTTTGATCATGAGAAATTTATGAATATTTATATATGAGGCAGACGGATAGACGGACAGAAAAATTTTAAACGTTTCAAAAAATGAAAATAATTTAAGACCTTTTTCATATTCTTCTAAAATGCTTAGTAAACATCTGGCGTTTACTGTTTAACCATAAAGCTGTTGTGTGTATGTAAAAATGAGGTAAAGAAAACGCCCTTCAATAAAGTCAAGGTTCTCTTTTTGTTTGAAAATATTCGTTAAATAAAAAAAATGTGAGAAAAGAAATAAAAATGAAAATGCAAAAAAAAAAAATGACTATTTAAAAATAACATAAAGCATTGCAAATGCAACGAGTAAACGCAGGAGAAGAAGAAGACGTAAAAGGATAATGAGAATAAGAAGAAGAAGAAATATGTTAAGACAACTAACACTGAGTACTTTTATTAGCATAAAATAATCATATGCAAGAAGAAAGAAATTCTGCATAGCACAAACAAACACACAAACAAACATTTACATGCATATACACAATACATTTCACATATACACAATATCGCGTCTTCGAGATTTTTTCGTTGTTCCGTTTTTTCGTTTTTCTAATGAATATTTTTGTTTCCATTCCACTCTTATTATTATTTCTATTCTTTTTATTTATTTATTCTTTAGTTATTTGCTCAATGGTTATCTTTATGCTACACGTTATATAACGTGTAACGGTATTATTATTCACTATCTAATTATTTTTACTGTTATTACTTTTGCGAGTATTGCTTTCAAATTGATTGAGGTTGAACTATTTTGTTGTTGCTATTCTTGTTATTGTAATTATTTATATAACATAAAATCTTTGTACTTTAATGGTAAAGAAGAAGGCAAACAAACAAATATATACACACACACAAGCATATACTCATATGGGAAGAGAAAGAATGAGAAAAAATTAAGAGAAGAGATAGCGAGAAATAGAGAGAATAAAAAAGTCAAAAATCCTCTATTCTGCTTCTTGCACAATATTGAAGGATAAAACAATAAGTACATAAATAAACAAACACACACATATGCATACACCAAATATCCAAGCAACATATACCACTAAAAACCTTGAGATATATATTATTAGAAAAAAGAGAAGAAAAGAAAAGAAAAACGACCAAAGGCTGCATCTTTTTCATTTATTCTCTTGTCGTTTTAATCTCATTATCTGATTAATAAATTTCATAAGGAAAGAGAGAGTAACAGCATAAATGGAAAAGCGTAAGGTCAAATTGAACATTAATAATAATAATTTTATGGAAATCTCGCTTATACGATTACTGCGATTGCAATAACAATAATAATAATAATAATAATAATAATAATAATAAAAACATTTGAAAAATTTTAAAGCATTAAATTGCAAAAATAACTGCAAAATGAAATTATTTCATTTCAATGGAATTTTTATACGAAAAAAAATTTCACGTACAATTTTACAAATTTTTATAAATAAATAAATTGATTAAAAATTTAGATATTAAAAATTCTTTATACAACCATATGAAATTTTTTATTCATTTTATTTATTTTCAATTCAAATTTAAATTCTTTTTAATTTTCCCTTATGAATGAATGATTCAGGACATTTAATACGTCAAAATCAACAATTAAACTTAAATTAAATTTATTTAATTTGCAAGCTTAAAGATACTTTTTTCTTTATCGCTTGAAGATATATAGATATAGAGGGAGAGAGAAAAAATGAAGAAATGAAAAAAGGAGGAAGTAACATATGAAAACTTTTTGATTATGCTTTTATAGAGTATTTAATAGTCGGCCCCAACTTACCACAGTTTACATATTTGTATATTTTCTTAACATTTGATTCAATATTCTCTTTTCTAGTTTTCAATCATACTCAGTATATGTAGGGTATGCAAATTGAGTCCAGACCAAAAACAAAATTTTTTTTTTGTGTATTTTATATCTTCAGAATACACTTTACCAAATGATCTTAAAATATATATAATATCTTGTATATATAAAAAATTATAATTTAAAAAAAATTTTTAGTAAAATATGTCAATTTAAGGAAATATATCAATTTGTTGAGAGGTAATTGAGCGAAGTCTTTAGCTATGCAATAGCAAAAATATATGGACTGATAGGTAAATGGACAGCATACCTGCTGTGAAGGTCTAAGTGCATGGTACACCAACGTAAAAAATCAGCGCTTGCGTTGGTAATCATGTGTCACACATGGTGCATGTTACCGTCACGCCTAACTTCCAATTTAAGGCCCGTATTGCATCTTATATACCAAGCTTAATCTTTGGTATACAGATTCGGAGCCTTCTTATTACTCCAATAGGCCTAACCAGCTAACCGTTTTATTCGGAAAATGGGACCCTGCACGACCACGCATATTATACGTTTGAACGAGCAATCTTAACGAGCAATGACCGAGCCAATCTCAATATCACCACGAAGGGCTTTATTAAAACTGGTGATCCCATGAAAAAAGCTGATGGAGTAAACTACCAGAAAGATAGATTATGTTTCGCTCGCATATATTTAATACTTTCATTTTCAATTAATGTGTTGTCTAAGTCCTTCCATTGAGAAATTTGGCCAGTGACAAAAGACATGTTCAGCGACCTCCTTAAGATTGATGCAAGTGGGTCTTATTGAGGATTTATCATGACACGCTTTTAAAAGGTATCTGCGAAAAACACCATGCCCTCTAAAATACTGTGTGTGTGTGTGTGTGTGTGTGTGTGTGTAAATGTTAACATCCCCGAAATTTCTATTATACCAGCTTGATATATTCGATATAAGCGTATACGTCCCTTCAGTTCTGCTAAAGCACCAGGTGTATGTATATCATTCGCTACTTTGTAAGGGATAGAGAGAGAGCGAAAGAGAGAGAGAGAGAGAGATAGAGAGAAAGAGAAAGAAAATTGAAAATGATAATTATTATAAATATTAAACAGAGATTATTTAATGACGAACTCTATCGAAATTAATTTCACTTTATGTTCATGTTCATGTTACTTCTACTTATTCTTCGTTATCGATGCTCTTGTTATTGTTTTCTTATTATTTGCATCTTAACTTTTTTGTAAAACACAAATTGATTTTACACTTTTTAACAAAATATTTTTTACATACGAAAAAAGTATTATATTACAATGTAAAATTATTGCATGTAACAAGATTGTTATTCACCAAATCAACGTGTGTAACATTGTTATGTGTAACCTAAATGTTTAATATATGAATATGAACGCCTTTAAAGAACGCATTTAAAATTGTAATGTAATCGAATTGAAGTGAATTGAAGTGAAGTGAATTGAACTGAGCTATACTAACCCAAAACGGGCCTTCAACAGAAATTCTCTTAATGTAAAATTTTAATAATGAATTTAGAATGATGGAAACGCGATTGAGTCAGATTTTAATAATATAGGAAACAAAATTCTTTTATTGTATCACTTTCTTGATTAGTTGATTTACTCATATTTGTATTACCTTATGGAACTATAAGTTTGTACGATAAATCTATGAAGGAGATTAATTAACTCAAAATTACTAACTGAATTTCGATTTAAGGTTGTCCATTTACCTGGGAGCAATCAGTCCTGAGAAGCATCTGCTCAACTGGGAGTGGCTCATGAGATGGTCGTTGGCGTTGCCGGCCATCAGGGAGCACCATGAGTTACGAGATCCAACCAAAGATTTAATTTGGTACCATGGAATCACCAGTTTTAATAAGGCCCTTCGTGGTGATATTGATTGAGGTTGGCTTCATGGGGGGCTGTGGTGCCCATAAAGCGGTCGATGCTCGTTCAAACGTAGGGTCCCATTTTCCGAATAAAATGGTTAGCTGGTTAGGCCTATTGGAGTAATAGGAAGGCTCCGAATCTGAAACAAACATGTTACTGTGTTTTACTTAGAAATTTACAAATTTTTCTTTTTGCATTTATTTTTCATAATTTGAAATATTTACATATAAGTACAATGAATCGATTCGTGAAAAATATTTCAATAAATTTGATATGATCTAATATTAATTTGTATTATAAAAATGCAAGAGACATTTTTGCATTCTTCTGCTCTACGCTTCTTTTTTCTGCCTCTTCTTTTTTTAAATGCTTTATAAAGTCATAAGTTTTTGAATAAAGAAAAAGAAAAAAAATTTTTAAATTAAAAAAAAAAAAACAAAATTAAAAAAAAAAAGGAGCAGAGTCATTTGATATGTGGCATTTGCATGGGAATGTATGTGCCAATAGTGATGATGATGATTATAATGATGATGATGATGATGATGATGATGATGTTAATTAGTGTGGCATAAATGTGCGGCCACGTGTAAGTAAATATTTATATTTCAAAATGTATGAAATGAGTATGTTAAATCAATAAAGGAGTGTCTGTCAGTTAGTCTGTCAATTACAATCATATAATGTTATATCAAAGAGCAAGATAGAAATAGATTGTTGTAGATAGATTGTTGGTATGATTGAAAAAGAAATGTGAGCGCCCAAGACCATGGAATTAAGCACAAATATTCAAATTGACGAAGCAGTTAAAAATGATGAATTTGCATTTTTGTTATTATTATTATTATTATTATTATTGTTGTTGTTGTTGTTGTTGTTGCTGCTGCTGATGCTACTGGTAATTTGAGAATTGCAAAAAAAAAAAAAACAAAAACAAAAACAAAAACAAATTTAATTTATATAATTTTTAGTAGGCAATGTCGGAAAATGCCAAAGATACATAAATAACTGAATTCATTAATCGCCAACACAGAAAATAAAAATTAATTTTAAATTTAGTCCCCAGAGAATGACAAAGATTAGCGTAGTATAAAAAGTTTGAAATAGTTAGAGATAGAACAAGAAAGTGATAGTTAAAACGTAAATAGAAAAAAAGCCATAAATGCAAAATCAAATAGAAATGCAAATTTGAGTAAAATTTTTATCATCCCCTACAACACGAGGTAGGACACTACATTTTGTATCTTTATTGTTTAAAGAGTAATCAGTAAGGTAGGACATATTTTTTCTGGCCTACTTATCATCATCATTAAAGTTATATCTGTCTGCAATTAAATTTAATAAAACGTACAATCATTTTTAATTCATGGACTCATTGGTACTGGACTTGGATACAAGTTATGCCAATTTAGACATTTTTTTTATCTTATAGATGAATTTCATTTAAAATGGTTTAGAGATTGAAATTTTTGCGAGCGTTTCCCACATAATGACTTATTATTTAAAAAAGAAGCAATGTGTAAATTATTAAAAATTTTGAATATTTTTTTGAAGCGAAAATTACCTTAAAATTGCTCTGTGACATACTAAATAGATGCCCTCCTATTTATTGACATCATAAACAGTTTCAAATCAATTGAAAATAACAATTTTTTACTTTATTACAATATTTTACTATCTGCCCTTTATTCACCAAATGCTATGGCACATTTCTTTGATCGACTATAACGACTAAAACGACTACAAGGACTATAACGACTATACCGACTATAACGACTAAAACGGTTATAAGGACTACAACAACTATAACGACTACAACAACTATAACGACTAAAACGACTACAAGGACTATACCGACTATAACGACTATAACGACTATAACGACTATTACGGCTATAACGGTTATAAGGAATACAACAACTATAACGACTATAACGACTATAACGACTAACGACTACAAGGACTATACGACTATAACGACTATTACGGCTATAACGGTTATAAGGAATACAACAACTATAACGACTATAACGACTATAACGGTTATAAGGAATACAACAACTATAACGACTATAACGACTATAACGACTAAAACGACTACAAGGACTATACCGACTATAACGACTATTACGGCTATAACGGTTATAAAGACTATAACGACTATAACGGTTATAACGGTTATAAAGACTATAACGACTATAACGGTTATAAGGACTACAACAACTATAACGACTATAACGGTTATAAAGACGTTAGTAATGAATAATTTAACTTTATGGCTCCAAGTCATTTATACTACAGGCCTGGTAATTTTATTACAAATGGATAGAAGAGTTCATCAAATAGAAAAAAAATCGCAGTATGCGTCCAGTAATTTATTTGGTTTTAGTTGTCCTTTTTTTTTTTTTTTTTTTTTTTGTTAAAACCACATTTGTGCAGGTCTCGAATCCAATATTTTTCCCCTGTGAAACTTTTCTCAATTATGAACTATATATCAATATATTTAAGGGAAAATTATGCCACTGCACCAGAGTACGGACATGTATGTAAGGATTTGTAAAATAGTTTTTGTATGAGGATCAGCCAAAAGGACCGACATATAAAAAATCATTCATCATACGTTATGGGTTAAAAAAATCAGTCAGTCGATTCAAACAATTCAATTAACAAGTCCGTCCAGCCATATATTTATTTACTTGTTTTTTTTTTTCATTTTTCTTTTTAATTACACTTACTCACAAATATGAATCTATTGAAGCATTTCATTAATTGAAAATGGAATGACTTTCTGTTATCGTTACCTTAGTTTCCATTTTGCTCTCTTAATACAAATAATGTTGACAATAACGTAATAATTAATGCAATTGTAACGTTCTGTTAATATATATTTTATGGCCCCTATCTCCCACACCCATTAAGCTTTGAAAATTGTATTACATAAAGTTTCTGCTTCATTATTTAATTACTATTTAAAGGGCAGTAGATGAAACATTGAATGGAAATGAAAAATGTATATGATGAAAATTGTTTTTAAGAAGCTCAGTCAACTCAGTCCAAGAAATGCCTCCCACTAAAGTTTTAGCTTACCTTCACAATGGTTTTCAATTTTTTTGTTTTTGTTTTTTAAGGGAAAAGAGGCTAAAACGTTTGCCTTCTGTTCTTACCCTTAAAATAGCCATGCTGAATTGAAATTCATAGAATGGTTCAATATATTTATCGGATTCTATGGTTTGTACTTGAAAAAAGCAAAAAAAATTTACTCGATTTTTATTGTTTGGTCTTTTCTAGGAAACAATTACTTAAACGGTTATGGGCAGTCCAGTACTTGCCTTTCAATGAATGGCCAAATAAAATTAGTGACAGCTCTAAAAGATCACTTAATGATTTAAGTGAGAGCATTTTTAAGAGACATCATCAAAATAAATTAGCAAGCTCATACTTTTGAAAATATTTAAAGAAGTTCAATTGTTAGAGAAAAGTGCTAAAAATATTCGTTATAATCTAATAAATCGCATCAAAATTACTTCACTTAACTAAAATGTAAAAATAAAATAAAATTGCGGCAAATTTATAATAAAAATTCATTGCATCGTCAGTATTTGAAACACGTAACTATGCATAAGATTTAAGCCAATTTGAGTTTGAGTTACCTATTTGAAAATCTCACACTAAATGCCACTATATAAAAAAAAAAAAATTTCCACTCTATTGCTAATAAAAATTAAGATAAATTATTTAGAGAATGAGGAGGAATCTATTTTAAATGAGGAGAAAAAATTTGCTTCAAAAAATGGTTAATGAAATTTTATTTACTAAGAAATTATTGCAAATTTATTTATTCAAGTATTCGCTACACACACGATCGATAATCATATATGGGTAATTTCTATTTAGATGTATGAATTTATGGGCAATTTATGGGCAATTTATGGTCAATGCTTGAAAAAGTTAATTTAAAAAAATGGCTTTTAAGGTTATGGCCTAACAAACGAATTTAACAATCAAATAAATATGTGTGAGTGATTTTCGAAATAAAATTGAAAATGAATTTTTAAAATGAAAATTAAAATTCAAATTAAAATAATAATTATTGTAAATAAAGTAACAATCAAAATGATTGAAATGATTTTAGGCTACAAGAAGCTATTTCAAGAAATGATGGTACGAGAAAGTTGAGTTAACTAAAGTGGCCAAAAAAAAAAAAAAAAAATCAGAAAAAAATTAAAGCGCTAACAAAATGATAAAACATGAAAATGGCATTGAAAATGGAGGTTAGATTAGATGATGTTTCATGCCCCAGCTGAACTTGATAAAATTAAAAAATGGAGATTTTGAAATGTAGTTCAGTGAGTTTTCTAAAATAACAGCAGCATTTTCATAACATTCCAGTCATTTGATGGCCACTTTTTTAATGTGGCCACAGAAAATATCCCATGGTTATAGATGAAACGTATTGCATACGTTTGAAGGCCAAGAAATTTATCCTTTTTTTTTATATTGTCAATGCTACGTAGAGAACGCTACTTGTTCTATGAATTGAGTTAAGGTTTTGATTAATTATGGACCGATCATATCGGTTGTATGACCAATCCATTTTATTAGATAAATATTGGAAGAAATACCACCTGTAAATCATAAATATGGTAAACCAAAAATTTTATTGCATTCTGATTTATTTAAGCCTGGAAATTATGCTTTAGATAAAATCTTCCTGGAGAACCAAACGTTCATTAGATCCAAAGTAGTATATTTGAGGTAGAAGAAGCAAATTTTTTTTTAATGATTTTTTTTTGATATGAATGAATTCCATTCTACCAAAAAAAAACTAAAGAAAAGTAATAAAAAAAAAAAAAAGAAAAAAAAAAAGTGAGGAACTTCGATTGTCAAGGCAACATTCATGGTCAAAAAACGAAGGTTGCCTGAACAACATTTTCAATTGTATTTTATTATAATCAATGTCATCATCATCAACAACATCATCATCATCATTATCATCATCATTAATCATCATCATCATCAGCAATCACAAATGTTAATTGAATAATTGTAAAAGTTCAGCTCACGTTGGTTATACAAGCAATAAGAATAACAATAACAACAACAATCGAAACATGAAACTTATTTAGAAATTTTTTGAAAATTCCTTTTTTTTTTTTTTTTGCCCTCACTCCAATTACTTTTTCTTTCACTCTTGCTTATTGTAATCTTTTCCTTTTTGTTAAAGCATTAGCCTTCTCATAATTTTCAAGGCGACTTTTTAAACACGGTTTTATGATACAAAAAAAAAAAAAAAAAAATTAAATTCGTATTCGTATAACAGTGCAAATTATAAAGTTCATAAGATTTTGCGGAAACTGGAGTATGCAAAGTTTTATAAAATGGACATCCAATTAAAATTAATGTATAAATTAGAAAATTAAAAACGCATTAAAATTATTTCAATTTGATTTTAAAAGCCAAATTACAAGATGATTTCATATTCAGATAAGAGGGCTTGACAAATTATGACAAATTATGTTCAAAACAATTCCGGCATTTAAATTAAAATATTTTGATTTCGTATCGACGTTTTGTATAATGGAAGAATTTTTTTTTTATATAAAATTTTTAATTAAAAATAATAAAATAAAAAAATTTGAAAAATATATCTCAATTATGGCTTTGGCTATTCAAATCATCTGGGAGCTAACATTAATTTTTCTCTATGTAACTCCTTATAACAAATTACATTCCCATGAAAATATATTAAGTAATAAAAGTAAAACAAAAACAAATGGGTGGTGACTGGAGCCACCACCCATTTGTTAATCCATAATACGTACATATAGATAATTTGAAGTTGTATGATTTCGATGAGGCGTCAATGATTTGCACACAGAGCAATCTTAATATATGTATAAAATTTTGGCCTTCTATCTGTTTCATCTGAACTACAATGGACAGACATGTTGATCAAGAATATATAAACTTTATGGGGTCTCCAAAGCTTCGTTTTGCAAAGCTTTGGTTTACAAACATAAACCCAAATGTACCCCCAATCTCTGGGTACTGAATATAATAAGATGAACATTTTGGTTATTTTAAAATTGCAAGACCCAATAGCGCTACACAATTCTTAATGCATTAATGCAATATCTAAAACTCTTACCAATGTAACCCCTCAAGCCCTACGATCAGTAGCAGTTTGAATTTTATTTTAAGAAATTAGACATGAAGCCGTTTCTTAATCTCAATAATTATTTTCTCCTTTAAAATAACAATCTATACTAAACTGTTCTGAAATTTTGATATGTGTCAAAATGATAAGGCCATTGTTCTACAATGGCTGTCCGAAAATCATATAAATCGGCCACTAAATTATACAATACCAAATTTAAAGTTGAAATTATCTCAAAATATCTAAGCAAAAATGACTTGGTTTGATCAAGCTTACCCAGAGGTAAATTAATATCAAATATTAATTTTATTTTTATAAGTCCCCTTTAAGTAATTTTATTTAATAATTATAAACATGGTTGTACACTGCCTGCATCAAAAATTAATAAACACTACTTTGGAGTCACTTATAATAATCCAATTTATTTTTAATTAATTTTATCTATTTTCAGTATCAAAAATTTCTAATTAATATTTCAGTCAAATTTGTACATATCTCAATTTTTATTATGCTGGATAAGGCAAATTTTTTTTAATAAACTGAGCATATAACCAATTTTCGATTAGTTCATAATATTTTTAAAACGGTAGGTGTAGTGTAACAATTAACATGTAAATGAAAATGCAAATGTAAATCTAAATGTAAATGTAAATCTAAATGTAAATGTAAATGTAAATGTAAATGTAAATGTAAATGTAAATGTAAATGTAAATGTAAATGTAAATGTAAATGTAAATGTAAATGTAAATGTAAATGTAAATGTAAATGTAAATGTAAATGTAAATGTAAATGTAAATGTAAATGTAAATGTAAATGTAAATGTAAATGTAAATGTAAATGTAAATGTAAATGTAAATGTAAATGTAAATGTAAATGTAAATGTAAATGTAAATGTAAATGTAAATGTAAATGTAAATGTAAATGTAAATGTAAATGTAAATGTAAATGTAAATGTAAATGTAAATGTAAATGTAAATGTAAATGTAAATGTAAATGTAAATGTAAATGTAAATGTAAATGTAAATGTAAATGTAAATGTAAATGTAAATGTAAATGTAAATGTAAATGTAAATGTAAATGTAAATGTAAATGTAAATGTAAATATAAATTTAAATGTAAATATAAATGTAAATGTAAATGTAAATGTAAATATAAATGTAAATGTAAATCTAAATGTAAATATAAATGTAAATGTAAATGTAAATATAAAATTAAATGTAAATCTAAATGTAAATGTAAATCTAAATGTAAATGTAAATGTAAATGTAAATGTAAATGTAAATGTAAATGTAAATGTAAATGTAAATGTAAATGTAAATGTAAATGTAAATATAAATGTAAATGTAAATGTAAATGTAAATATAAATGTAAATATAAATTTAAATGTAAATATAAATGTAAATGTAAATGTGAATGTAAATGTAAATGTAAATATAAATATAAATGTAAATATAAATTTAAATGTAAATATAAATGTAAATGTAAATGTAAATCTAAATGTAAATGTAAATATAAATGTAAATCTAAATGTAAATGTAAATCTAAATGTAAATGTAAATGTAAATGTAAATGTAAATGTAAATGTAAATGTAAATGTAAATGTAAATGTAAATGTAAATGTAAATGTAAATGTAAATGTAAATGTAAATGTAAATGTAAATGTAAATGTAAATGTAAATGTAAATGTAAATGTAAATGTAAATGTAAATGTAAATGTAAATGTAAATATAAATTTAAATGTAAATATAAATGTAAATGTAAATGTAAATGTAAATATAAATGTAAATGTAAATCTAAATGTAAATATAAATGTAAATGTAAATGTAAATATAAAATTAAATGTAAATCTAAATGTAAATGTAAATCTAAATGTAAATGTAAATGTAAATGTAAATGTAAATGTAAATGTAAATGTAAATGTAAATGTAAATGTAAATGTAAATGTAAATGTAAATATAAATGTAAATGTAAATGTAAATGTAAATATAAATGTAAATATAAATTTAAATGTAAATATAAATGTAAATGTAAATGTGAATGTAAATGTAAATGTAAATATAAATATAAATGTAAATATAAATTTAAATGTAAATATAAATGTAAATGTAAATGTGAATGTAAATGTAAATATAAATGTAAATGTAAATCTAAATGTAAATATAAATGTAAATGTAAATGTAAATATAAATGTAAATGTAAATATAAATGTAAATGTAAATCTAAATGTAAATATAAATGCAAATGTAAATCTAAATGTAAATATAAATGTAAATGTAAATATAAATGTAAATATAAATTTAAATGTAAATATAAATGTAAATGTAAATGTAAATGTAAATGTAAATGTAAATGTAAATGTAAATGTAAATATAAATATAAATGTAAATATAAATTTAAATGTAAATATAAATGTAAATGTAAATGTGAATGTAAATGTAAATATAAATGTAAATGTAAATCTAAATGTAAATATAAATGTAAATGTAAATGTAAATGTAAATGTAAATATAAATGTAAATGTAAATATAAATGTAAATGTAAATCTAAATGTAAATGTAAATGTAAATATAAATTTAAATGTAAATATAAATTTAAATGTAAATGTAAATATAAATTTAAATGTAAATCTAAATGTAAATTTAAATGTAAATATAAATTTAAATGTAAATATAAATGTAAATGTAAATGTAAATGTAAATGTAAATGTAAATGTAAATGTAAATGTAAATGTAAATGTAAATGTAAATGTAAATATAAATTTAAATGTAAATATAAATGTAAATGTAAATGCAAATGTAAATGTGTTATGCGAAATGTAAAAAATGTAAAAATGTAAAAAAGTTAAACATCAGAGGAACAAATAAACAAACAAGAAAAAATGAAAAAATTCAATTGTCAAGGTAACAAACAGAAGAATAAAACAGAAGAAAGAATGAGCGGTAATCCGAACCTGAACGTGCGCCTAAACCTAAACATGTTTATAAATGTGCCTTTATGTACATACATGTCAAATATATGAAGAGTACTCTGCTTTGCTGTGCTTTGCTGTGCTTTGCAGTATTGTACTGTATTTTGAAGATTGTTAGAAGAAAATTACTATTTACGTTTTTATACTAATGTATGTGAGTTCAGTAGTGGGATAATGACATTGGTAAATTATTATTTTATATATAAATAATAAGCCTGCCTGCATTTAAATAAGGCAGCAGCATAGCAAGAAACTAGCAAATCAGTAAATCAGCAAGCAAGCCAAACCCTGAGACAACAAAGCATCGAAACAATTCTTATTCTATACAATTTATTCCTTCTACTGCTTCTCTTCTCTTTGTATAAAAACATATCTACATATTTCATCCTTTTACTCTGCTGCATCTTAATGACCTCTTTCATGCAATTCTCTCTTTTTTTATTTTTTTGTCTCTCTGCAATTCTCTGCCAAGCCGTTATTTCATTTTCTATTCAACTATTTTTAGCACAAAAGTTATCGCTAAAGATGAAACATAATGCGACCATAAGCTGCAAAAATTATATAAAATTATATAAAAAATTTTATACAGAAACGTTCTTTTGCTTTTTGTGCCATTTTACATGGCCATTCATAATTTTAAATGAAGATTCTTGCTTACTTCCTCTCTCTTACTTATCCTCATCTGACATCACCCTTTTTTCACGCTTCTTCTTTTTTTTTTTCTTTGGTTTGTTTCTTTCGATTAAGTCATAAGTAAAAGTCTAAAAAGTCTAAAATGACTGAAACATTGGAAATAAACATACAAATAAATCTTAAGTTTCTCGTTTGTGGTATTTATGGCAACACTGGTAAATGTTATGATAGTAAATTTCCTACATTAGAAGGATGTAAATTGTATCAACTGATACTGTCGGAGTATCGAATCAAACAGCCATCGCCTTATCTAACACGAAACATTAGCGCAAAACTACTATAAATATGACAATCTTAATGATGATCATGATGATGAAGTTTAAAATGATTATTAAATGTGTGACCTAAACACGTTGGAAAACGCTTTCATAAGAATAATAATAAGTATAATTGAAATTTTCAATTTCTTGTACGTCTTGTACTTGTTTTCTTAATTCTCTTTCTTCATACATTTCTCATTCCTTAGAAGTTATAAATACGAAATATAGCTGCTTTGCAGAGAATTTATATAACTAAAATTGAAGGAACAACACTTATACAAATGTGCAAAAATAGCTAAAATTTTCACAGTAGTCAGCAAAACCCAGCAAAACCCAGCAAAATCCAGCAAAACACGCAGAAACATAAATAGAAGTAAGAGCAGAAATTGACGCAGTAGTGACAAGAGTAACAGTAGTAACGGTAAACAGTAGCAACAAGTCATAGTTAAAAAATTTTGTAAAATTTTTTCAATATAACTGCAGCTGTAGTTGCAATTGTAGTTGTAGTAAAAAACCACAGCTAAGAATGACAGAAAGCAAGCAAGCAAGGAAGAAAGAGTTAAAAAAAAATGTGAGCGCGAATACATCGATACAAACAGAGACAATAATGCGGTATATTACATAACCCATATAACACGTACATACACACACATTTATATACAGACAATTTTAAACGAGTGCTTTTATATGTAGAATGATGCAGCGCCGCTCATTGCCATTCATCCCTGCAACGCATTTGTAATACACGATAGACAAATATAGGTAGATAGATAGTTAGATAAATAGATAGAGAGAGCAAAGGAGCGAAATATAAACAGATAGAGAGAAAGATAGAGAGCTTAACTGATACAAAGAGAGAAACATAATGGCGGAAAAGAGAGTAAAAGTGTAGTCGTTTTTTTTACAACAGAACGTGATGTGCGTGGAAAATGCTGCATTGCTGATATTATTTTTTTTTATTGTTACTGCTGTTGTTGTTATTATGGCTTACCATTTTTCTGTACTTCTTTTTCACATTGCTTTCTCTTGTAAGGGGTCGTTCTTGCTCTGATTGTGTTGGGCGATGGAATTTACCACACACGCACACACGGGCACACACACACAAACATAGAGAGAGAGAAAGATATGTATATATAGAAAGAGTGGGAGAAATTATGATTAAAGAAAATTTGAAGAATAAACGAAAACAACAGCTACCAGAAATTTGTTAGAAGTGTGCGTATGTGACTGTGTGAGTGTGTAAGCTTTCTCTGTCTGCTTTAATAGAAGCCATACAAAGTAATCATATAATGAAATGTAAGGTACAGTAATGAATGAAATAGAATGAAATATAGAGAGAGAAATTAATTATAGAGAGAGAATAATAAATAACACTTTTCTTTATTAAAACTAATAATGAAAGCAATCGAAATTAATTTTTTTAAGGAATCACAAAGAAATATTAAAAATTGGAAAAATGGAACGCCTAAATAAGTTCCTATTCTCTCTTTTTAACTAATTCCATCTTTTCTATTGTTTTCAACTTATGCATGCATTCATTCTTCAACTTTTGATTTTCCTTGGTAATTTCACTCATTTCCTCCCATGGGCATAGAGAGCCTATATCCATCTATACCGACCATCTAACGTTACCCTCGTATATTCATAAATAATCGATCTTTTTTATTTACTCGTCCTCTTCCTCCTTTTATTGTCGTGTCATGTCTTAGGAAACGTCAACCATTAAATAAATTAACGCGTAATTTTAAAAAACTCCGTACTCTCTCTCTCTCTTTTACAATAGTTTGGGTGTCGCGTCATTTTGATAATCTAAAGTAATGAAAAAGCTGATTCTTTAGCAAATGGAGCTCTCTCCGTTACAAGCTACACCATTCACTAAGTCTTCGAAGTCAAGAAGTTGATTCCAATTGATAACTGGAACACATTTTTTTCAAGCATCATTTGGCTGTTAGGGTTATCTTCGACATGGAAGATTAAGCTATACCTTAAGCTGTACCTGTAACCCTTAAAAATAATGCTATGATCAAAGTCTAAAAGTCTCTAAATCTTAGAGCCTAATGTATTAACTTTTTTAGATCGCAATAGATTGAAAATAAAATCGTATCGAATACAGACTTATAAATTTTTAATTTTATTTTAAGCATAAATTTTGATTTAAATTTTAATGGAAATTGAAATTTTGCTTATATTTTTCCCTTAATTCTTGATGGTGGTATAAGCACCGCGTCAGTAAACTTAAATTATACGTAACACTTATTTTTATATCACATATAAATTCTCGATAGAATTCGTTAAAATTTATATATAACTGTAAACAGCAAATTCAGAAATGTAGTTCTCTTTTCTATCTTTTTTTTCATTTTGCTTTATTTTTTTTTTTTTCTACATTTTTAAGCCAATAATGAAATATGGCTTACTCAATAAATACTAAAACACGACATATCTTTATGTAATTAATAAAAACTGAAATAAAAAGTGTTCGAGTTATATCCGACATTATACTACACTACCTCAATAAGTCAATAAGTTCAAAAATGGTGTTAAGGGCTTCAAAGGTATAATTGAGAGCTTTACAAAACTTATCAAACGTGTAGAGTTTTATGTAACAGTTGCTAACCTTGTGATTAGTAATATGAAAATTCTGATGCGATTCTAACTTAATCTCAATCTCAATCTCAATACTAATCAATGTAATTCCGATCTGATATTAGCCAATCTTGATCCGTACTCTAGACGGCCGTAATCTCAATATAAGCCCTATCAGAATATGTTTCTGAGCTTAGATTACATCGAAGCATATCAAGCTATCTGGATGGCTATTAAACTATCAGGCTAATGAATTTATGGTCTGATGAACATAGAGACGAACATAGAGACAGTCAAGCAGTAAATAAGTAAATTTAAATAAGGATCGTTAGATATATTGAGGGGCTAGGGTTCCTATAACTCATAATATCGCATGAATTTATGTCACATTCTCGTATCGTTTAAAATGTTGGTGTATGCGAAATAAGAAAATTAAAGCCTAAAGACGAAAGAGATATATATTTTATTTATAGGAATACAAGAGTAAGAGAACAAGAAGAAGACCAAAAACATGTAATTAAATAAAGAAAACATTTTAAGAAGCCCGTGAACATTTATATATGTATTCACATATATATATGTATGTATGTATGTGTATGTATGTATACGAAAAGTATGAATAACAGTAATAGCTAGAAGAAGAAAGAATAAATGTAAACCGAGTACAGCGATTGCACAACAAAATGCATATCGTTATTCAGTAAAGAAAAAAAAAGCAATGTGATTATCACAATTATAATATAATTATTTACACACACACACACACATATGCATATGCATATGCTTATGCATAGATATGCTTTTTGCTTAATAAATATGAATGCATAAGAATAAAGAACCGTTTACATGTTTCATCATGTTTCATTATGAAAATCAATAGACGCATAATATGCATGGGCTGCAATGTGTATGGGTGTGCAAGTAAAACATGTAAGTAATGAATGGTATAAGAAGTAGAAAAGTACAAAGGTATGAATTATAAGGTGAGAGTCATAAAATAAAAAACAAAAACAAAAACAACAATAACAATAATATAAATTTGTCGCAACTTTGTAGCAAAATTTGTCGCAATAGAACAATCGAGCGAGCATACATATAAACAAAGAGAGAGATAAATAAACATTGTTTTAGAGAACTCTTCAATTTTCTGCTTATCTATATTTTTGCTGCTTTTTTTTCTGTTGCTTTTTTTTTGCTGCTTATTATTTTGTTGTTTTTCTATTCTAGTTCATTCAATTATTGCAAATTTAAAAATTCAAATGAATTCTTATGATTAGAAGATGATCGCCTAATGAAATAACAAAATATAAGACTGATTAGTTAAATTCTATTTGCCGGCAAAAATGTTATTAAAAAAAGAAAAAAATTTGAAATTGTATAATAAAAAAAAATTAAAAAAAAAGGAGATTTTTTTAAATTTACTCTCACTCTAAAAGCCTCTTCTGTCAGCCACTAATCTGTCTACCCACAAATTCGCAACCAAAAAACGCTCGTATGAATGAATGAACAAATGAACGATCAATCGAATGGATAGTTCGATTAGACAGGCGGTCAAATTTATAGATATCGCTCCCTTAAATTAGATTGTGATACTTATCCACCAACTTAATTCCTAAAGCTTCGTCAGATAATGATTATTTTCATTCAAATGTTGGTAAATGATGTGATTGGTAAAAATAAAAAAACAAAAATAAATCAAATGAACAAGTGAGGAAACAAAAGAGTGAAGAAGCAACACTAAAAATAAAGTTTCTTGAAAAAAAAATGTAATAAACCGCTTAGACGTTAACAGTAATGCGCCATTTTTTGCTACCATAAGTCAAACGGTTGAGGAAAAATAACAAAAATAAAATGTATATTGAAAAAATTGTACACACACACACACACACACACACACGAAAAAATTATTATTCTGCAGAGGATGTAAAGTGTAAAAATTGTTAATTTTAATTAAATAAATTAATGCATGCTTAATCATGCTTATTGAGTTTCACTTAAACTATTTTTCTTTTTTTTTTTTTTTTTCTTTTCAAAAAACCAAAAAAAAACTCACTACTTGTTAATTGATCGTATTAGGAACCTAAAAAAAAAAAAAAAAGAAAACCTCAAAAAAAAAATTAAACCTTCCTAAATCAAGTTAAAATTTGAATTCGTGATGCTACATTTTTTTTTCTCCCTCCCTCTCTCTCTCTCTCTCTCTCTTTCTCTCTTTCTGTATATATATTCTCAATTCTTGTAATTGCGATATGGCATGTGAAAATGTTAGTGGAACAAGCATCTTAAAATATGTTGGAATTTTCACAAGCACCACCCAGATATTGGGCGCATATTTAATTTGTTATTACATTTCTAAAGCCTAGAAAGTAACATGATGGTGATCCTATAAATTATTTATATACTTGATCAGCATTAAATTCTGAATAAGCTTACACATATCTGTCCGTCTGTCTGTGTGCATTCTCCTGATTACAAAAAAAATAAAAAATAAAAAAATTGGTCTATTTCAAATGTAATAGAAATATTAGAAGATCTTATACATTAAATGATTTTAAAAATGGGCCAAATCGATCTTAGGCCAAGCCCTCAATGCAATGTAAAGTGTAAACATCGAAGTTTTAGTCTTTTGTTCTATTTGTTTGTTCAGATAGAATAATGCCTACAAAAAAAAAATTTGTGCAAATGGGCCACGCCTACCCAAAATTTTTATATAACTTTAAATTATCTGTCTCTAACATAAAATACGATATAATGTCTGGTAGATTTGGCCCAAGTTAAATGTAATTTTTTCATTTACTCTTTTTTTTTTTTTCAATATTCTAGTTAAACTTAAGATTCGTATGAAATATTTCTTCTGAAATTCAATGTTGTGAATGATAAGATGAATAAATAATGTAAATCGAGAACAAACGATAAATGTATTTTAGTAGCAATATAACATTTCAGATCATCATTCAGATTTTCTGTTCTATAAGATTTTTTTTCATTTTTTTTTTTTTTTTTACAAATAAAATCAGCACTTTGTTTATTTATTTGTCATTTTCAATGTTCAATTTTTTTTTATTACAAATGAAATATTTAACTTTAAATGTAGCAGCTATTTAGGCGTCACATTAAATTAATCCATTTCAATGTTTAGATAGACATTAATTCGCGGTATATAATAAAATGTGATAATAAAAGTGACGATTTTATCGTTACTTTATTCTCTTTTTTTTTCTTTTTTTTTAATTAATTCTGTCTAAGAATAAAAATTTGTTTTTCATTTAAAAAAAAATAAGAATGTAAGACAATATTAGTCAGACAGATACTAGTCAGATCGTACTATACTTATGGAAATATTTGTTCGGAAGGAATTTTGTGACTTAATATTAAATAGACCAAACAAAAACAAAAAAGGGGAAAATTTTTTATATGCAAAATTTTTGCAAATATTGCAATAATTAAAGCAAAATGATCTTGGCTGCCCTCATAATGTATAAGCAGTTCTAGAAAAAAATATATTTTATAATGATGATGGCATCTGATTGCATTGCTGTACAAGAAAGCTGAGTATAAAATCAAAATGTGACTGCATTCTCGTGACTGCAATATTATTTCAAATTGTCTCTCCTGCTCTCCTGACATTCAGTTACTCTCATTATCTCTCTGGCTCTGCATTATTAGCAGAAAATTCATGTATGGTTTTTCTCTCTCGATCTGTACCTCTCATTGTCCACTCCAAAATAGTAAATTATTAAAAAAAAATTTAAAAAAAAAGACCAAGAATTGTGCAGAAATGCAGAGACAAATTATGAGAAGAATATATTTGTCGACATATATGCGTTATACATTTGTATATTTACGTATATGTATATACATATATAAATATAATAAATTACTGATTCACTTAAGTAAGAAGCCTAATGAATGATAAGCGACGGCGCTAAAGAGAAAATCATTTTTATATGAAAATTTTATTTTAGCTTTTTATATCTACCCTTACCTTTAATTTACCATTAGATGTTATGTTACAGTAAAGAAAGCTTTCGTCCAATACACACAAAATGCAATACGTTATTTTTCTCAATTTATTGTTTATTTAATTAATAATTATCATTTTATATTATAAAGTCAAGTGTTATAGATAAAATGACGTATTTAATAAGGTTTTGTATATACAATGGACTTATTCTATATTTTATATACCAGCAGAGTACAGTACAGTGCACTTAATTGCCTAACTGTACATTAGGCAACATTAGTATGTTAAAGCTAATGTTAAATTTTACAGTTAACATTTCGATTTTATCGTTTTGCCTTTGAAGTTTCGAAATAATAGAACACCGCTCTCTAATATTCATCGGATTTGTGTTAGTTAAATTACTTGAATTGTACGAATGTCGTTGTTCTCTCGCATCTTCTATCTCCTATCTCTCTCATTCGGCAGAGAATTACAAAATAATGCGAACGCACTGTCAATAAATTTATATATATATGCTAAAAATTGTAAATTTAACATATATATGCATAAATGTATATGTATGTGCATTAATGCAAAAGGCAAAAGCAAAGCTAAGCACAATTAAGTAGGAAAAAGAAACGGTCAACCAAAGCATCAAGAATCCCAATAATTTAGCTCAGTTGCAATTGAATTGTGAAACGTGTTGGACTTTAAGCAAGTTCTTGTTTTACGAGCACACAGCTGAAGAAATTGAAATAAAAAAAAATTATTTCAAGTATTAATAATTTTAGTATAAGAAAGTAAAAAAGAAAAAAGTTAAAGACAGAACAAAAGAAGAAAATTTGAGAAAGGCAAATGTGATCAAAAAAAAAGAAAGAAAGCAAGCAGAAATAAAAAGGAAATTGTAAAATTTCCAAAACGAAAAGAACATTTGTTTTTTTTTTTAAGAATAAGAAGAAAAAAACTAAACAAATTACAACTATAATAATAATAAACTGTGCAATAGACCTTCTCTTTCCTTTTTATTTTCTGCTATTTGTTTACTATTAGTATAAAAATTAATGCGAATCGCATTGTATTTTATACATATGTACAATTATTTCCATGCACTTTAATGAAACGAATCAATTTTTGTGTTAGAGAACTAAAAAAAATCGTATTTTCACATAAAGCGTTTAGAAAAAAAAATCAGATGTGTTGTTATTTCTTTCTATACACTTTTTTATTTTAATCTTTCTATCTGTAATAGAAAATTCAATGTGAAGAACGCGAAATATAATTTTATAAACATTAATGTATATTACAAAGCATACACGCCCTTACGCAGATTAGCATTCTGGCTACATATATATACATAATTTTTGCCTAATAGAAAGAGCAAAGTAAAAAAAAAGAAGAAAAAAGGAAAATATTTCTCTTTTCGCTTCTACTTAAGTAATTCTAGTTAATTATTATTATTATTATTATTGATAATGTAGAGAAAAAATGACTACATTCTCTTAAAATGTAAAATAACATTTAGAGAAGGAAAGTATAACAAATTGTAACAGGACACTACAATAAAATCACATGTATGTTATTTAACATTTCTGTATAGAATAGAATACGTATTTATGTGAATAAAATGTTAGGAAGTAATCAAGCGTATTAGCGAGGGGAGGGAGGGGCTGAACAACCGACCGACCAAACGAACGAATAAATGAGTAAGCATTGCTTTATTTTGTGCATAAAACTTAATGAGAGAAGTAGCGAAACGGATCAAACGGTTATTCAATAACTCAGTCAATCAAGCGTAATAAGTGAACGGTGGATGTTAAATGAAATGATGAGTACAGAAAAGTGAACTATAGATTCCATCTCTTCTTCTGTTTGCTATTTTAGTATTGTGCTATTATTTCTTATTTTTTCTTTTTAAAGATTAATTGTTTTTTTTTATTGATTGTACCAAGTACATTAAAAGAAAGAAAGAAAGAATAACACATTCTGTGTAAAAAAAGGGTTCTTTAAGTAAAATGAAGAAAAAGTTGAGATATATTTTAAATAATTTGTAAAAAAAAAAAAACGTAGAAAAATTGAAGAATGAAAGTTTTCTGTCTTTATGGTGGTTTTGTTCGTGCATTTTTCTTTTTTTTTTTTTTTTTTAGTTTATTTTAGTTTATTCTAGTTTTCCTGTTCTTGCTATGCATAAAATGTGCTAAAAGCCAGGTGATCAATCGATCATTCATTCGTTCAGGCAATTCGTTCATTAATTTGTTTTTTATTCGCTGTAATGGGCTAAATCGTTCGCTCGTTTCTCTGTTCCCCTATTTCTTTCTTACTAAGGGCAATTTAAAGTGACATTAAAATAAATATTTTGTATCTGGGAAAATGAAATTCCAAATGAATAATTTTTATTATTTTTGTTGTGGATTTTTCTTTTTATTGGTCTATTTGTTTTTCCTTTTTTTTAATGTCAAAAAAAAATCCTGAAGAAAAAGAAAATTACCCATTAAATGATAAAAACGAACAGTAACGAACATTAATATAAAATAGAAGAAGAAGAATATAGAAGCTTATTCATTCTATTCCTGTTTGTTGTGCGGTGAGAATTGTTAAGATAGTAGAGCAAAAAAAAAAAAAGAAAAAAATATATGTACATAAAAAGAAATAAAATAAACCCAACCCAATAAAATAGAAAACAGCGTAGGAAAACAATAAAATAAGTTAGAAGACAAAAAGAGAAAGTAAATTTGGAGATTCCGTGTTAAGGAAAAAAAAGGTAAAGAAGTCAAAAAGCAGACAGTCTTTCCTGAAGGATCTAAGCTTCTACTTCTTCTTTTTCTTCTTTTTTTTTTTTTTTTTTTTTTTTTTTTTTCTTTGTTACTTCCTCATTCTTAAAACACACGATAGAAAATTTAAAAAAGCAAACGAATTTAAAAACGAAAAACAGCAGGCGAGTAGCAAGAATAAGAATAACTGGAACAACAACAGTAAAAAGCAAAGAAAAAAATTCACCAAAGTAAAAGTTACAACAGAAAAACTATCTAGGAAAAGAGAACGAAAGAGCTAACATAATTTTAGTAGCTGGTTAAAATTAAAAAAAAAAAAAAAACAAAACAAAACAAGGAAGAAAAAGCAAAACGAATAACCAAACAGAAGCCAAACCAAATTAATTAAAGGACAACAACAACTTCAGTAATAGCACTAATAGAAAAACTATCAATTCCCATTAAAAATGGTAAGTACTATGATAATTCGATTCGATATTCGATTATTTAGATAAAAAGTTTTATTTGGAAATTTTTAGTGATTTTGCTTTTATTTCGCCAAAAAAAAAAACCAAAAAAAAAAAACAGTTTATTGTTGGGGAAATTTCTTATGCGGGGTAGACAATGAATGAGTTGGGTTTTTAGATGACAGAGGCTCACCAAAGGGGAAATGGTCCCAGAAAACTAAGGGCAAAAGATGACAAAGAACGAGAGCATCAGAAAGCAGGAGGAAAACGGCAATTGCAAATCGCAATATTTCTTTGTTTATTAATTTACCTTCAGTTCGTCAATCAGTCAGTCGAATCAGAGACTAACCAATTAACTAATTAATTAATTAACTGATTAAGATCTGTATATTATAAAAATTTATAATGAGAAAAAGCAGATAATTCTGTTTAACACGCTAATAATTTTATTTAAATGGTAATGAAAAAGGTGAGAGAGAGGGGTGTGGAGTACAGTCCTAAGAAAATGTGCTGATGAAATTTATAATTTATATATTTCTGTCTCTCGGTCTCTCACTTTCTCTGCCTCTCTCTCTCTCTCTCTCTCTCTATATATATATATATATATATATATATGTGTCTGTCTGTCTGTCTGTCTGTCTGTCTGTATGTCCGTCTGTCTGTTGCTCACTCTCTCTAGGCAAATGTATTTCCAGAACACATGAAGGTTGGTGGTTGGTGGTGGTGGTGTGTGTGTGTGTGTGTGGTTGGTTCGTTTTGATAAAGCCATATGCTGACAACTTTTGAATTGTAGAATTTTTAATTAAGCAAATACACAAAATACAATAAAAAATATTTTTCTTGTCAATGAATCATCGCATAATCAATTGAGTATAATAGCAGTAGAGAAATACAAAAAGAAAGTAATTGGTGATTTGGAAAAAGACTTTAATTAAGATTATAATTGATTAGAGTGTTGTTTTGTTGTTGTCCTTGGTGCTGATCGAATTTTGTATATATATTTTTTTTTTTTTGTAATTTTTTTAATTTTAGATATAATCATTCAATAATGACCTTTGATTTTTAGTAGCCCTTTTACGTTCAACTTTTTTATTCATATATTAAATAAATCATGGAATAAATTTATTTCTATATAAGAAAAAAAAAAGGAAAAACAAAATCTGTGACTTGTAGCAAACGCCCTTTAAAAGATAATGAAAAAAGTAAGAAAGAACGAAAGAAAGAGAAAAAAAAAAGAAGTTCTCAAAAGTCTTATCATTTGAGACATGTTCTTTTGCACACACACGTAAACAAACATAATTTATTGAGTACGTGTGTATTTTGTCATGTATAAAATTTGTATGGTACATACATATAAAAAAAACGTACACACATACACACATATAAATATATGTACATTAAATTTCGTTATGTATTTCCTGGTTTAATTCAACGCCCAAATAGTTAGAGGCAGAGAAAGAAATAAAGGTAAATTTAGTTAGAAAGGGATACGAAGATATAATTAAAGTACAAATCTCGTTATAATTAGTCAATCAGAGTTGGTCGGTCGGTCTTTTGCCTTTTGTTCGTCCCATTTATTCGTTTATTCGTTTATAATTTTGTATAAAATTTTCTCTTTTATGTATGTGTATGAGTGTGTGTACGTGTTCACAGTTAACCGTTAATTATTTATGAAAATTTAGTGCAAAATTATTTCCGTTAGTTAATTCTTCGTCAAGAGGAATATTATTTATTTATGCGTAGTATATAAAGAAATTTGTTTTGAGAAGTAAAATTTACCTTACACTGAATTTTATTTCATTGTTTTATTAATATCTGACTGACTAACTGACTGCCTGTCTTATTAAATGTGAGTATGAGCAATGTTTGTAAGAATGTGTGTTACAATTTCTATTTGTTTGTTTGTTTGTTTGTTTTTTACCACTTATTATTACAAATTTGCGCAACCACTTTGCTCTTGCTGCCGTTTTCTTTCTTTGTTTTCTCTTTTTTTTTCGTTCTCTAAAGTGCTTTCTTTCTAAATGTTCTCACGTTTTCTTTTTGCTGTTTATTTTATTTGTTTAATGATAAATGGTGGTAAATAACGTTGTTTTTTTTTCTAGTTTTCCTTTTCATCTTTAGCGCTGCATTTTATTTCTATCTGCTTGTAAAGTTATTCGTTTGCGTTTGCGTTCATCGGTTTTAGTTTTTCATTTTGCATTGCTGTTGTATTGTGTGAAGTGCAGTATCTATGTGTGTGTTTAACCGTTTACTACCGTTTAGTACCGTTTTGGTGGAAAAAGCCGCATTGCGGTAAAAGTTTTTTTTTTTTTAATATTATTATTATATTACTTTATTATTGCACACTAGTTCATTCCATCTCTCTCAATTTATCTCTCTCACATTTCAATGTACTGTTACGTAAAATTTTTTTTCTCTCTGTGGTCTGTAAAAAGAGTAAGCTCTGCTAAAAATTGCTCTGTTACGTTATATATATTCTATCTTCTTCCAAATTGTCTCTCTTTTTTTTCTCTCTCTCTCTCTCTTTATATGTGATTATTTATCTGTATCTATTTCTACCCAGATTTTGTCACATGCAAAAAAACCTTTTAATTGTTAATTTGCAGTTCTTCTGATAACCCTTATTTATTCCATTCTCTCTCTTTCTGTTCATCTACCTTTATCATAAATTTGTGTAGTGCTTTCTCCTTATGCAGATGTGTTGGAATTTTTTCATTTTATTATTTTGGTTTTCTTTTTTGGGAAAGTGATTTAAAAATGAGGTACCGAAGAAAAAGCTGAAAATAATGATATGAGAAGAATTCAAAAAAGGGCGGGTAGAGAAGTGTGTGTTGATTATCAAATCTTAGAGTACAAATTTAGGCGTCATTTCGTCTTTTTTTTTTTTTTTAAATTAATGTTAAGATTAGTATAACATTTTTCATGGTCGCGTTAATTTTTGTTTCTTTCTAAATAAAAAGAAGTTTGTTGAAATGTATTTATCTCCTTCTAAGAAACAGCAGCGCTATATAATTAATTGCGCTTTCTTTTTTCTTTATAAACCTTCTCTCACCCTCTTTTACCTTCTCACAATCTCTTTTCCTTTCTCTTGTATTTATATTTTCAACCTTTTCTCTCGCTCTCCATCTCTTTTTATGTTTCAATCATCTCTTTTTTTTCGTTTCTATGTGTGTGCCAACAATTTGGTACTTTTTACAGTACATAAATTAAACATTCATTTTTATATACTAAAGGCAGATATTTAGAACTTGCGTAAAGGGGAATCTTCGGGCATACAGAAACTAAATAAGGCTTCATTTAAACGTGTATGAATAAAAAAAGTGTATAATTAAAAAAGTTTATTAAATTAATGGGAATAAAAGGAGAACTCTTGTTGTGGTTGCTGTTGAAACATAATAATTAAACATGTTTATGAGAGTATCACGCTAGAATAAATGAATGATTTATTTATATGTGTATGTGTTTCTGTATATATTAAAGAGATGGAAAGAATTAAAAAAGCAAAAAAGAAAAAAGAAAAAAGAAAAAAGAAAAATCATAAGTAGGTCAATAAAGTCGTCACATGGTGGTTATGGTGGTTCGCTTAATTTTTGTTTTTGTTGCTATTTATTGCTATTCATTGGTTGCTTCAAATATTTCTGTTTTCTTTAATGTTTTCCTTTTTGTTGCTTTTTTAAATATAGAATTTATTTTTATATGCAAAAAGCCAAAGAAAAAGTAATTTCAAAGATGATCGCACGAACAAGCAAAGAAGCGAACAAGCCAAACAGTCAACGAGCCAATGAGCCAATGAGTGAATGGAAAAAAGCGTACATTCTTCTGGTTTTGGCAATAAAAAAAAAAAGAAAAACAACTACAAAAGCACAACGTTATCTACGTAGTGCGTACTTAAGTGTTACACAAACTACCAAAAACAAAAATTTGGTTTTTTGGTGGGTATGTCACGAACGAAGTGCGAGAGAGATAGAGATAGAGGGAGATTGAGGTAGAAAGTGAGATTGAAAGAGATTCTTTAAGGGAGATAGATTTACTATGAAAGAGATAAATATAAATTACGCATGTACGCCCAATTTAGAAAGTTTTGAAATGGTTAAAAAAGACTTTTGTTCCAATATCTGGAAAAAAGTTGCCGAGAGTACAGTCGGCCACGTGACTAATTATATGTATGGTGGTATATACTTGAAAGACATTAAATCAAAACTTAATGTTCAGATTTAGAAATCTTTTTAGTCATGTTTGTCCATTTAACCATCTCTTGTTGTTATTATTGTTATTATTATGGCGATCATATAAAATTCACAAACAAACTTAACCTTGGTTTCGAGTTGTTATATGTCAATCAATAATTAAATAAATGTCGTGCCCACAGTTTAGCAAAAATTTTGTAATCACTTCTGTTAATTTTTTATTCTCTTTGTTTGTTACATTTTCCTTATTAATTAAAAGTAAGTAGAAAGCTGAGATTTTTTTTATAATGATGTGTTTCTTACTTATGGTAGCTAAGGTCCAATACACTTCATTATATATCTAAAAAATTGTTAAAATATCCATCGTTATAGTCTTTTTTTTTATAAGTTGTGTACAAAATAAATTTAGTCTATGCTAGTCTTGTGCTAGTTATTAAAATAAATAACTTTCACGTCCAATTTTCTAACGTCTAACTTTCACGTCCAAGTTTCTAATGTCTAATTTTCACGTCCAACATTCTAACGTCCAACATTCTAACGTCCAACATTCTAACGTCCAACTTTCTAATGTCCAACTTTCTAATGTCTAACTTTCACGTCCAACATTCTAATATCTAACTTTCACGTCCAAGATTCTAACGTCTAATTTTTACGTCCAACTTTTTAACGTCTAAATTTCACGACCAACTTTCTAACGTCCAACATTCTAAAGTCCAACTTTCTAATGTCCAAGTTTCTAACGTCCAACTTTCTAACGTTTAACTTTCTAATGTCCAACATTCTAACGTCCAACATTCTAACGTCCAACATTCTAACGTCCAACATTCTAACGTCCAACACTCTAACGTGAACTTTCTAACGTCCAGCATTTTAACGTTCAACTTTCTAACGTCCAACTTTCTAACGTCCAACTTTCTAACGTCCAACTTTCTAACGTCCAACTTTCTGACGTCCAACTTTCTAACGTCCAACTTTCTAACGTTCAACATTTTAAAGTCCAACATTTTAACGTCCAACATTTTAACGTCCAACATTCTAACGTCCAACATTCTAACGTTCAACTTTCTAACGTCTAATTCTCACGTCCAACTTTCTAACGTCCAACTTTCTAATGTACAACTTTCTAATGTCTAACTTTCACGTCCAACATTCTAACGTTTAACTTTCACGCCCAACATTCTAATGTCTAACTTTCACGTCCAAGATTCTAACGTCTAATTTTCACGTCCAACTTTCTAACGTCTAACTTTCACGTCTAACATTCTAACGTCCAACTTTCTAACGTCCCACATTCTAACGTCCAACTTTCTAATGTCCAACTTTCTAATGTCCAACTTTCTAATGTCCAACTTTCTAATGTCTAACTTTCATGTCTAACATTCTAACGTCCAACTTTTTAACGTCTAACTTTCACGTCCAATTTTCTAACGTCTAACTTTCACTTCCAACTTTCTAACGTCTAACTTTCACGTCCAAGTTTCTAATGTCTAATTTTCACGTCCAACATTCTAACGTCCAACATTCTAACGTCCAACATTGTAACGTCCAACTTTCTAATGTCCAACTTTCTAATGTCTAACTTTCACGTCCAACATTCTAATATCTAACTTTCACGTCCAAGATTCTAACGTCTACTTTTTACGTCCAACTTTTTAACGTCTAACTTTCACGACCAACTTTCTAACGTCCAACATTCTAAAGTCCAACTTTCTAATGTCCAAGTTTCTAACGTCCAACTTTCTAACGTTTAACTTTCTAACGTCTAACTCTCACGTCTAATTCTCACGTCCAACTTTCTAACGTCCAACTTTCTAATGTCCAACATTCTAACGTCCAACATTCTAACGTCCAACATTCTAACGTCCAACATTCTAACGTCCAACATTCTAACGTCCAACATTCTAACGTCCAACTTTTTATCGTCTAACTTTCACGTCCAATTTTCTAACGTCTAACTTTCACTTCCAACTTTCTAACGTCTAACTTTCACGTCCAAGTTTCTAATGTCTAATTTTCACGTCCAACATTCTAACGTCCAACTTTCAACCTCCAACTTTCTAACGTTTAACTTTCTAACGTCTAACTCTCACGTCTAATTCTCACGTCCAACTTTCTAACGTTTAACTTTCTAACGTCTAACTCTCACGTCTAATTCTCACGTCCAACTTTCTAACGTCCAACTTTCTAATGTCCAACTTTCTAATGTCTAACTTTCACGTCCAACATTCTAATGTCTAACTTTCACGTCCAAGATTCTAACGTCTACTTTTCACGTCCAACTTTTTAACGTCTAACTTTCACGACCAACTTTCTAACGTCCAACATTCTAAAGTCCAACTTTCTAATGTCCAACTTTCTAATGTCCAACTTTCTAACGTCCAACTTTCTAACGTTTAACTTTAACGTCCAACTTTCTAACGTCCAACTTTCTAACGTCCAACTTTCTAACGTTTAACTTTCTAACGTCTAACTCTCACGTCTAACTTTCACGTCCAAGATTCTAACGTCTAATTTTCACGTCCAACTTTCTAACGTCTAACTTTCACGTCCAACTTTTTAACATCTAACTTTCACGTCCAACTTTCTAACGTCTAACTTTCATGTTCAACTTTCTAATGTCTAACTTTCACGTCCAAGATTCTAACGTCTACTTTTCATGTCCAACTTTTTAACGTCTAACTTTCACGACCAACTTTCTAACGTCCAACATTCTAAAGTCCAACTTTCTAATGTCCAACTTTCTAACGTCTAATTCTCACGTCCAACTTTCTGACGTCCAAGTTTCTAATGTCTAACTTTCACGTTCAACTTTCTAATGTCTAACTTTCACGTCCAAGATTCTAATGTCTAATTTTCACGTTCAACTTTCTAACGTCCAACATTCTAACGTCCAATATTCTAACGTCCAATATTCTAACGTCCAATATTCTAACGTCCAACATTCTAACGTCCAACTTTCTAATGTCCAACTTTCTAATGTCCAACTTTCTAACGTCTAATTCTCACGTCCAACTTTCTGACGTCCAAGTTTCTAATGTCTAACTTTCACGTTCAACTTTCTAATGTCTAACTTTCACGTCCAAGATTCTAATGTCTAATTTTCACGTTCAACTTTCTAACGTCCAACATTCTAACGTCCAACATTCTAACGTCCAATATTCTAACGTCCAATATTCTAACGTCCAATATTCTAACGTCCAACATTCTAACGTCCAACTTTCTAATGTCCAACTTTCTAACGTCTAACTCTCACGTCTAAATTTCACGTTCAACTTTTTAACGTCTAAATTTCCAAGGTCTACAATTTACGAGTTATAATGAACGTATTATAGAATGTAATGATAAAGGCATGGCTAATAAAAAGATGGACCATTGAATATTCTAAATATTCAATTTTTAGTTTAGTTCTTATATATTTTAATTTATGAGTAAACTACTATCGAAATGTATCCAATTGAAGACGCCATGCTATAGATATCAACTTTGCAATATTTTTTGTAACATTTTTCGCTCAGAAATCGGGGTATCAAAAACAAAAAAAAAAAAAAATTAACGGGCGGGGGCGGATGTATTCTTATACAGATTTGAATTAGTTCTATTCTGTTTCATAATAATCATAATAATTTATTGCGGCTTGTAATATTTTGATTGGATTAAAGATTAAGGGAAGCTTCTTCAGAACTTTCAATAAATCGATAGATTCCATCAAAATAGCTTCTTTTGTAATTGAGTTAATCTCGTTAATCTCTTGTATTTATCGATTCATCGATTCATCTGGTTACGATCCGTGCCAGTACTTTGGCGAAAATTGATACAAAAGCCGCTGCCGTTATACTAATACTTTTTTTTTTTTTGTAAAAACAAAAATATGTTTTATTTTGAAGATTTTCTAAGTGCGAAAATCGACCTTCTTGCAAAAGTTGTAATAATTTCGGTCAAGAAAGCGAAAGATAAAGAACTCAAGAATGTTTTTTAAAAAAGTTAAGAAATTAGCATTTGTTGTCCAATTTCTATTTGACGTATCACAATTGTTAATTTTCTCTTTTTTTTTTACCATTATTTTCCAATTTTTTTTTATATTTCTCTTCATTATTATGAAGGTTTATACAGTTCAGTGTGTGTTTTACATGCATGCCACCTGTGAAGGTCTAAGCGCATGGTACACAAATGTACAAATGAGCGCTAGCGTTGGTAATCATGTGTCACACATGGTGCATGTTACCCTCACGCCTAACTTCCAATTTAAGGCCCGTATTGCATCTTATATACCAAGCTTAATCTTTGGTATCCAGATTCGGAGCCTTCCTATTACTCCTTCGTTTAGTTTGCTTAGCTCAATAGCCCTAACCAGCTAACCATTTTATTCGGGAAATGGGACCCTGCACGACCACGCATATTATACGTTTAAACGAGCATCGACCGCTTTATGGGCACTACAGCCCCCCATGAAGCCAACCTCAATATCACCACGAAGGGCTTTGTCAAAACTGGTGATTCCATGGTACCAAATTAAATCTTTGGTTGGATCTCGTAACTCATGGTGCTCCCTGATTGCCGGCAACGCCAACGACCATCTCATGAGCCACTCCCAGTTGAGCAGGTGCTCCTCGGGACTGGTTGTTCCCTTCAAGGTTTATACAAACATGCACATTCGTGAGAATAACACGAATGTGCTGCTTTCTCAAATGATGACAACTCTAATGACGATGAGATGTGATTTGAATGATCAGTTTCAGTTTAGTCAATTTTAGTTTAGTCCAATACAATCCAAATTGAAAAAAAAACGTTCTTGTATCATTTTTTTAACATTCCAAAATGGAATAATTTTAAAAGTTAATGACATTTACAAAATTAAAGCGTAAAAAAATTATCTAAAAAAAAATTGCAATTTTTGAAAGCGAGCGTAATAATGAAGATTTATTTATTAATTACACTTATTAATTACTTGATACATCTCTTCTTTCCACCAGATAAACTAATAAAGTGAGAGAAATAGAGAGAGAGAGAGAGATAGAGAGATAGAGGATAAGGGTGAGAAAGTAGATGCATTTTTTTTTTTCATAAATAAAAAATATCGTAATCCTCGAATTTGTGAAACTTTTGCATTAATGTTTATTTAAGAGGAGGGTAATGAAAATAACTTTTTTATAGCCTTAATCTGCGTCCATTGCGTCCATTGCGTCCATTTGTAAGTAAATTTAAATGAATGATGGCTCTAGATATTGTAAATATTTAAGTTTAAGTCCGTTGTTTTAGTGAATTGTCCACTTTTAAGGTTGCGACAAGGATAATATAATGAGAAATTGCTAGGCAGCCGTCAAATGTGATGATGCCGCCTTCATTTCATTTAACCAATTTATTGCAATTTTATAGTTAACTTTTTATTTTATATATGCCATGCAGTTATCTATGAAATTGCTTTCAAAAATTTTCAAACACTTGAAAAAATTTTTTACACTTGTGTACTACTTTTCCAGTAGTAAATGATTCATAATTTAATAAAAAAAAATTATAGTCCATGAATCATATAAATTTAATATGGAAAAAAAAAAAAAGAAAAAATTTATGTTTCTCATTGACTGCTTTTATAGCTTTACATTATTTATGATATATTAAATTTATATAGAAAGTATGTAACATACATCAGATATTTCTCTGAAATATCTGAACAAAAAATAAAAAATAAAAAATTTTAAGAAAAAATTTGAATTTTTTTCCTCTAAATTATGAAGACCACTTTGGAATGTATTTTTAGAAGCAATTTAACCTTGTTTGGACGTCTATCCATTTATTTTGGCTGAGCGCCCCCAACCCCCTTCTATACCTTTTACATTTGATTTTTAGACTTTCCCTTAAAATACGTGCTGTGTTTCAAAATTTAATGTACATCTCAAAGGCCTACTCAAATGTGTACTCCAATTGTTGCAAAAGGTAAAGATCGTAGAAGAAGGAACGATTGATGATATATAGAATACATAGAATTGATTTTTCAAGAATTTTGATGATACATTTTTGTGGCATAAAAAACTGAATACGTTTACTCTCCAGCAAGCGGAGTTTCAAGTGTAGTTCCAGTTATAAGCTCTCGATTTTGTCGATTTTTTTTTTTTTTTACACCCAAACGAGGCGAGTGAATTTTCAAAATTGGCCAAAGATAATGCAAGATTAAGCTTTCAATCACTTTGCTAACACTCCACAATAAATCTACTTGAATAATAGAAATTGTTAAAAATATTAGAAAATAATCAAAGTTACCTTTGACTTTTAAAACAATAAAAAAGCAGAAAATTCGGAAAATTTGATACATTTCTGTGTTGATTCTTGTGGTAGTCGGACGAATTATAAATAATATCGAAGTAATTTATTAAACTTAAAAAGGAGCAATATTTCGAAAATATTAAATAAAAATCTAAAAGGATATAAAGGATAATTTTGAAGAGTAAGATTTATCCTTAAATAATTAATAATAATTAATTGAATCTTTGCGAGTATACAAAACAATCCATCATCATCCTAGTTATATAAAATAAAAAAAATTTTTTTTTTTCGTATTGATTCCGAACGTGAAGAGTCAGAAGCTAAACAACGAAAAAAAAGCAATTTATCGTTATCTGGTAATTGGTATTAGTATTCTGTGTGGAATCGCTTGTGTCGCATATAAATATTATTTTTTAGCAGAAAACTCTCCATACTTCCTAAATCTTATCAAGAAATAAAATGGTGGGTATTCATTATTATCATTATTGTTATTAATTTTATTATGACTATAAAATTTTTTCATTTTATAATTTTTTTAAATTTATCTAAAAATCAAAAAGGATTCTATAATAAATCATAAAAGTAACTTCATTTCTCTATAAGTTTCCTTTTTCTTTGGTTTTTTGTTTTTTTTTTTTTTTCAAATTATTTAAGGCTGATCAATTGACAGAAGAACAAATTGCCGAATTTAAGGAGGCTTTCTCATTGTTCGATAAAGATGGGGATGGTACAATTACAACAAAGGAATTGGGTACCGTTATGCGATCTCTTGGACAAAATCCCACAGAGGCCGAATTGCAAGATATGATTAATGAGGTCGATGCCGATGGTGAGTCACAAATCAAACAAAAAAAAAAAAAAAAAAAAAAATTATTATTTTTGGTAGGATTATCTCAAATAGAAATAGAGAGTTCCATTTAAACCTGGTTAAATTAGGCAAAACTTAGATTAGTTTCAAATTGTTTCTTCCATTTTATGGGGAAAACGATACACAGATCATTGGATTTTTATAAAAAAAAATATTTAACCCATATATTTCTTATTCTTTTAATGTCCTTTCTAGTACTTTTAATGAAATTTGAACGAGCAGAGGGGTAGTCTTTTTTTTGTCTTTTTTTTAATATAAAAAAAAAGGTCCTTGAAAATTTTTCCAGAAAGATATCAAATTCTCTTTATTTCTTAGGTTTCTATTATATTTCTACAATTATAGATAGTTTGTTCATTTTTTCCAAATCCTACTTAAAATGATTTTTAAAAATTTTCCAAAAATTTGTTTCATGGAAAATTTTCCTTGATATTTCAGATATAAATTATTTTATTCTTTTTGCCAGTTAGATAAATTTGTCTTTTTTTTTTCATAAAATGGACTTTTCAAAGATTTTTCGTAGA
>JAKKIB010000271.1:47500-130000 GCA_023089585.1 Melophagus ovinus | reverse complement strand
ATCATATTAAGATAAGATACCGCCATTTTGTAACGATTTTCTTTCTACACTTTCAATTAGTTCTCTCTCGCATAGTACGCAAATTTGTCTGATATTAAATATGATATACATATAAATTACTGTTATGCTACATTCTGTTATGATAAGCTTTGCTATACAGCATTGCATAATATTATCTTGTATAACATTATGTTATGCCACATAACGGTTTCTTTTCATAAATATCAATGAAATAATCGGAGAATTATTGTTGCGCATTTTGTGCTTGTATTTATCATTTCTTTTTTAGTCTTCTTTCTATTATTCAATTTACTTATTTTTTGACTTATTTTCTTTGAATTCAACTTTAAGTGGCACGTTTTTTTTTTTTTTTTTTTTTTGTTGCAATTGATCATGGATTAAATTCGCTTTATACTTAAAGAAAAGGAACTCACCTAAAAGAAAAACAGCCACCACCACTATTACTAGAATCAGCATCAGCATCAGCATCAGCATTAGCATTAGCATCATTGTCACAGTTATTATGATTATAATTATCATTACAATAATAAATAACTAAAATGATTGGTTATTATAAATCGTAGCTATTATTAAAGTAATTATTTGTTATTATTATGTGACTGAATAAGCCATACGAGTCAGCATATGTCGTCTCATCTCCTCTTGAGGAGATCCTCATATTCTCATAATGTTTGCAATGCCATAGAAAGAAGTACACATATTTTTGATCAGCATTAAATTTTGAATTGATTTAATCATGTCTGTCCATCTGTGTTGTTGATACTACCCTGGATGCATTATTTGAGATATCAATTTTAAATTTGGTAGGAACATTAAAATTTCCTGCAACAACTACGTTCGTAATAATGTCATAGGTTTAGATGGTGCGTATCTAAAATTATGGCCATAGCCAAATGTACTTTTTCTTGCATGTTACATTTCACCAACAGCAATAATATAACTTTAACTTTAATTATAACTGTAATAGTAACGGTAAACCTAACAGAACATTTTAAAGTATTTTTATTCTTAGTATTATTATTATTCATATTACTATTCTTATAGTTGCGAAAAACAAAACGCAACTAGAAAGAACAAAGAAGTCACGTTATATCAAATTTAAATTAAATTGAATAAGATAAAATGAAGCCGAACAAATTAGAGCAGCATTTAGAAAAGTTATAAAGCCGAAATGCAAAAAATTTATAAATATTACATAAATTAGATGATGATGATGTTGATAATGATAATGACGACAACGACTTATAGAAATTTTTCTACTTGATGAGAGAGAGATGAGGAGATGATGAGATGAGAGAGAACGAGTGACGAAGGAAGTTAGGGGACATTCACAAATAGTAATAAAGCAACAACAACAGATAACGGAGAAATTCATAAAGTAAAATGAAAAAAAAAATATTTATAAAAAGGAATCAAACACTAAAGATAAATTCATAAAAATAAAAAACAAAAAATGGCTTGAGTTAACATACAAAAACTAAAAAAAAATACAAACCCAAAATAGAACAAAATAAAAAACAAAGGCAAGTAAAAAAAAAAAAAACAGCGCTAAAAACAAAAGTGAACTTATTGAAATTGTTAGCAAAGGAAAAAATTAAAGGTAGCTTAAGGGAAAGGTAGGAAACTAGAAAGAATGCAAGCAAAAAGAACAAATAAGCAGAAGACATAAAAAGAAAACAAATGGCGTTTTTTTTTTTTTGTTTTTTTAGTATTATGTCTCTGCTTGGCTTTTTATTTCTTGCTAAGAAATTAAACTTTATCAATTAAGTTTTATCATTTATGTAGAAAGGACAGAATATACACAAAAATACACACACACACACACACACACACAAACACACAATATATATAAAATATATATATAATATATATATATATATTATTATATATATATAATATATATATATAAATAATATATAAAATAATATATAAACATTATAATTTTATTTAATTTTATTTAAATAAATTTAAACATACATAATATAAAACCATACATACATAAACATACATACATACATACATACATACATACATACATACATACATACATACATACATACATACATACATACATACGGAGAGACACATACACATATAAATAAGAGAACAAAACAATAAATATTTTCAATTATAATAAACTATACAAATAATAAGGAGATAAGAATGTAATAAGAACAGTAAGAAGAACAAGAACAGCAGGATAGCAGCATGAGATGTACATTCTTGTAATGTTAATTATATGATCAACAGAAATATATACTATACAGTTACTACAATTAATGACAAACAATAGCAAAAACAACAACAACAACAACAATATAATAATAATAATAATAATAATAATAATAGAAAAGAGAATAAATTTTGAATGTGTATGAAATGAAAAATGGTTGCACGAAAAGTTTGTAACGGCATATCGGAGAGAGAAAATAGGAAATATTATGTACATGTATGCATATATGTACATATGTATTATAGATTTTCTTATCATTCTTTAAATAATTAAATAATAATAACAACAACAAATAAAACATTTAAAAAGCTACATCATTATTAGGAAAGTGAACACTTGTAAAGCATTTCAATATTTACTATTTATATTATAAAAATTTAGAACTTGCCTTTCAAATTTCTTATGATATAAGTGTTTATTGCTCAAGATATTTTTTAGATATAGACATTTTTTCCATTTTGCAAGCGGTGGCTGTGCCTACATTCGTTCGCCCGCTTACGCTTTATTGAAATGCACCCTAAAAACTTTTGAATTAAACTTATAGCACTAAGTTCATTAGTTGTCTGTTCATTAAGGTAAAAGGTACCATGCTTAATTATCGTATAAATATATGATGTAATTCAATGAGCTAAAAAATTATCATGAAGCCAACTGTTATCGTAACATTTTATAGAGAATCCATGGCCTTTCCTGCATTCATCCAAATGAGTTGGACCGGACCTTCAAGGAATTCATTATCTCCATATTTTATATATAACGAAAAATGCTTGCATTTGCTTACTACTCGCATCGCAGCTAATTATTAAAATTGATACGTGTTCCGCTATGAAATTATTAAAATCATTTTATATTGTAAAGAAGTGTATATTTTTATGATTGTAAACTTCTATGGGTTATTTTTCGATATCTTTTATATTTTTTTATTAATATAAAAAGTTACAACTATAAAAATTTTAATAATAAAGTTAACAGCAAATAAGGGAACCAGGATGAAAAGTTTATTTTCATTTAAAAGCGAGAATTTAAAATAAATCCAATTCGCTTGTCGAATTGACCATTAAATGGCCCACTAAAATGTTTAGTACCGCTGCCTATTAAATCTAAATTTGTGGCACGATCTGGAGATTTCCATAAATTTGCTCTACCGCTAATATCAAGTGTTTTCATATCAACTTGTGGTATATGTGAACCACTTAATGAAAGGCCATGACCAGCAGCATGATTATAATCCAAACCAGCCGTATTACGTGTAAATTTGAAGCCATTATCTAAGTGTGTACGAGTTTGTGATGCAATAGCATCCAATTTATGATTACCTTCTTGTAAAAGATTTAATCTGGCCGTACCGGTTAAAGATTTACCAAAATTATCTACAGTTTTATGCTCGATACCCAAACTATGGCTATTCCTGCAAATAGGAAAAAAAATTACAAAAATGGATACAAAAAAATGAACTGATCGAAAATTAATTTCAATGAGTAAAATTTTACTTGTTAGCTGCTGCGAATAAGCCACGTGTAATAGGTCCACCGTCAGTATTACCTTGTACAAAACCGCCACCAATTAAATTAGCATCTTTATCACCAATATCATGAGTGACAGCAATTGTTGCATCTAATGCGTCTTTAGCATTACCAGGAACTTTTGAAACTGAAGCGCTGATACTTTGAGAATAAATTGAATCTAATTTTATTAGCAAAATAGCACTACACATGAAAATATATTTGTAATAAAATTTCATTTTTTTTTTTTCTCTCTTATTTCTTATTTCTTATTTCTTATTTATTTAAAATTTTTTATTATTATCAAATGCGTTAATGAGACTGTTTCAAATCTTGCGTGCTATTTATGTTGGACAAAGCAATGCAAATTTGAATTGAATAAATTCTTAGCACATTTATTGGATTTTTATATGTGAAAATTTTTATTGGTCAAATGAATGATAAGCGTATTATCAGATTAAAAAAAGAAAAAGAAAAAGAAAAAAAAAATTCCCCTAATGAGTAATTGGCGCCCTTAGGGAAGTACCAAATAAATGATTAATCTTGGCATGTATTTTACTTTTTTTTCAATTTGAAATTCCATTTTCATAAATTACAACTAAAATAAATAAATAAAAAGAAAATTTTATATATAAATCTCACTTCTCATTTATTTATATTGATTTATATAAAATATAAATAAGAAAAGAGGATGAGAGAGTGAGAGTGAAAAATTGAGATCTAAATGCAATAATGTTGGTAGTTTTATTTTACTTTATACACAATAAAATGAGATAAAATGAGATAAAATGAGATAAAATGACATGCTAATGAGAGGAATATGACACTGAATAAATTTGAGTAATCTTTTATTTCATTTTCACTTTGCATTTGACTTCAATCTCAGAATTATTAAATTGAAATTTTGAAAGCCATTTTTGATAGTAACTGCTTTTTTCCAATACAATTTATTCATATAAATTAAATAATTCCATTTTTGATTAGAACATTTTTTTTTTTGTTTTTGTAACTAAGAATAAATGTTTGCTTGTTTATATATATATTTTTTAATTTAGTCCAATTCCAATGCATTTTCAAATCTATGGCAATAACACAAAAAAAAAAAATCTAATTAAAATTTTTTAATTCTATGAGGAGAATTAAATTACGCAGGTGGCAATTATTCATTTCGTCTGCCATTGAAATTTTAAATAAATATATGGAAAATAGAAAATGAATCTATCTTTCGATTATTCGATTAAAGCAATACCATAAGACACAATCGTTTATTGAAAAAGTAGTAAAAAGGAATTCGGTTGCATCCATGAATTGGCTTAAATCAATTTATAAATCTCACTTGATATTTTATACAAAATAAAAGTTAATTCCCTCATTTGATTAAAGAGGAAGGTAAAAAAAAAAATTATATTTGCTTGGTGCCTGGGGAATCCTCCATTAAACTGACTATTTAATAATTTTATATGGTACATATAAATAATTTGAAATTTGGCAAATTTTTTAAAAATTTTTTTATTCATTTATTACAGAACTTACGACTTTGGCATTTCAGCTTTCTATTTAATTCAGTTTTCACATTATAAGCCTAAAAAAACGGCCCATTCTTTGATCCATTTTCAATTTTAATCAATTTACATGCATTTTTATATTTCTGGCACATGTGAAGTTTTTTTTTTTTTTTTAAATCTCAATCGATTCAGTATTTGATGCTCAAGATGATCAAGATTATAAATATTTTATAGGGGTCTACGATGCTTTATTGATCAAACTTTTTGTGATGGATATATAAAACAAAAAAAAAAAAGAAGAAGAAGAAGAAGAAGAAGATATTATGAATATTTTTATATCAAATATTTATTAATTTTATTCATTTTAATCATTTATAAATATTTATGAAATATTTTTATTTATTTCGGCAAAAATGACAATTCCAATGGATGCTACAAGTACAACAAGTAATACAAATGTTACAATAACCATGGAATAATGATCCATCATGCACATTTTATGATTATCGAAATTATCATTGTTGTCATAATTTTTGAAATGATCATAATCATTTGATTGATTTGATTGATTGATTATATGGACAACATTTGAGGTATTGACACTTGAAAGAAAACATCTCTTCCTAATCATCTCTTTGGTATTTTCAAAATTTTTTATATCATTATTACAGGATAAGGCAATTTGAGGTGTAGCTGAATGTTGCATTTTATATTCTTTGTAATTAAATCTGGTTGCATTATTATTTTCTTTATCGATTATAAGATTTGGTGAATGTTTGGCATGCTGCTCTAATAATTGATCCATTTCACATATTTTATATAAATACTCCATTATAATTTGAAATTTTTCCTTTATTGTTGAATCCATAGTAATGAAAAATTCTTGTAATTCTTTTTTAGTTTTACCGATATCGCTACGTAATAAATTGATTAACTCATGAGCCTTGCTTTGGGTAACCTTTAATTGCATAATGTAAGAACTTTTTAAATTTTCCACGCCCATGTCACATTCTAATAATTGAGTTTGGAATTTTTCTATACATTCAGCTTGAGTTATCGATTTATCATACAATTGTTGATAATCTATTTCCACTTCATTTAATTGCTCCATAAGATTTTTATTTAAATTCTCTTGATGCTTCAATTTCTCTATAAGTTGTTCCATACCATTTTCCAATAATTTGATATAATTTTCATTATCTTCTTCAATATCGCGATATTTTATTTTATATAAATTGTAATTGAAAAGAGTCTCTTTATATTTATCATTTAATTCTTTCAATTCCACTGTAACCTTTTGGATTATCTTATTTTTTATATTTAATGCAGACTGTAAACTTTCAGTGAAAAGTTGTCTTTCCTCCAATTCTGCTAGCAATGCTTTATTCAAAGTATTGTTGGATGCCATTTTTTTTTTTTTTTTTTTTATAAAAACTTTTACTTAGTTTTATGCAACAATTTTTACAAAATTATATAATTAAACTTTAAGCTAACTGAATGTGAAATAAAAGCATAAAATTATAAATGACGTTTATGTAAGAAACTTCTAGAGCGAATAAATATGGCTTTTGTCAAATTAGCGTATCAAACAAAGATGCATTAATGTAGACACATTGAGGTTTTTATCTTGATTACATATAATGCCTAGAAATTCTTTTTCTGTTCTTGTTTTTGATTTTTACAACAGAGGGCGCTTGATTATATAAAAAAATTAATGTATCAAATATTTAGTAAGACATAGATATCATAAATTCTTACATAATTAAAAAAAAAAAAGGAATTTTTTCTTACAATCTTTAACTTATTAGAAAAGCATAAATATTGTATGCGCTTAGTTGCTATATAAACTTAAAGAATATAAAACATGGAGACTTTATACCTAGCAAGCTTATTTACATGAGAGACTCATTTAGTTTTTAAGTAAAAAAGTAACTAGATATGGAAAATTTTTAGGTGTCAGTGCAACAAAGAATATGATGAATATGATGAAGTAAAAAACAGTTGCTTTGCAACTTATTGCAAAGATTATCAAAGCAGTCTTTCTAAAATAAAAAATTGATTATCGATTAATGTTTATAAACAAAGATACTAGTAATATGCTTGCTTATAAACAAAATCGTTAATGTATATTTGTTGATATAATTGCCTATAGATGAATTTTGCCTACAAGCATGTTTATAACACTTCAATTTATTTTCTCTGCATTATGTTGTGTCTTGCATTGGTAAAAAAATTGAAAGCACAAAAAGTTTTATGTTCTTCATATTCTTCTTATTCTACTTCTTCTTCAGTCCTGTTTATATTAATATGTTGCTACGTTTGTTGCACACAAAAAAAAGCATAAAGTCAAGACAAAAGAAGAAAAGCAAAACAGTGTAAATAAGAAAAAAAATAAAAATTTGGAAAAACGGTTGAATTTTTATAATTTACTTTTAGTCTTGAATTGTTTGCAGGACATATTGCGAGCATAAATAATCGTTAGTTGGGCATAGTTGGCTAATAAAAAAATTTTACATAGCACAAAATGCAAATTAATATGTTTTTAGTTCATTTTCTTTAAGACATATATATATATATTTTTTTTATATTTGTTTTTCACACTTTTTTTAAATATTTTTTTTTATTACATAGTCTCGCAATAAAGTGTAAGATTTTGTATGTGAGTGTATGAATGTTAGAGATGGCGATGATAGATCATAGATAATGCAAAAAAGCAAAAATAATCGCAATAATAAATAACCGTTAGTTAATGTTATTAAGCATTATAAAATGGCAAATGTATGAGTAGCGTTGCCCTTAACTTCGTTTTTACCGTTTTTTTTTTTGCTGTTGCTCTTGAAAGGCAATAATAGTAAAAGTTTAAACAACAACAACAACAACAACAATACAAGAAGATAATTCTCACATCATACAATAGCAAAAAATTAGACATGATGAAAACCAGGTAAAAAAAAAAAACACTAAAAAAAAATTAAGAAAGGAAACGGTACATTGAAATGTTTGGCCTTGTGTATTTATTTATTCTGAGTTTAAATGGGCCACTTATCCACTTTAGCCGATTAATATTAAATACTACTGCTGCTACTATTTATTTATTTGTTCGTGCTCTCGCTGTCATTATAAATGTTGTCGGTCGTATTGTTACCGTTATCATTAATAACGGTAAATGTTACATTTATGGCGTTGCGGCATTGTGTACGTGTATAACAATTCTCATTCCATTCTCATACAATTACATAACACATAATCCTATATCAACACAATAAGTGTTAGACAAGGATGACATTCTTCATAAATTTATCATACAATTGAGAAGAGGAGCAATAGAAAACAAAGAGTAAGAATGTAAAATTTTGATCAGAAAAATAGAAGAGGCAGAGACTAAAAAAGTATCTTAACGTGTGTGTCACTTGTGCGTGCGTGTGTGTGTGTGTGTGTGTGTGTGTGTGTGTGTGTGTGTGTACGTGCGCGTCTGTTACAACGTTTTCTAAGGTAGTATGAATTTTTATTATGCCGCATAAGCCTGCTTGAATGTCCGTCTACTGTACAGCCCGTATTAATTTATTTTCAAAATTATGAAATTTTGACTGGAATTTTTTGACTTAAATTTGAACTTTATAAAAAAAATGCTCAGCATTGAATCATTTCTGCTAACACGTTGTTTAAAGAAAACAACCTTACAAATTTACATAATTTTTTTTTTTTTTTTTTTTTTTTTTTGTATGAAAATTGATATAGAGTAGTTTTGTGTCATATGAAATCTGTGTGCCGAATTTTATTCAAATCGTTGTACGTGCTTTTGTTTGATCCCCTCAACATATAACGAATATTTCCACATCTAACGATTTATGGGTTTATAAAATTTTTCATTTTTTTATTTGTAAATTATTTGCTTGAATTGAATATGAAAATTAAGCAAAATGTTGTACGGTATTTAAAAGTCGACTATGAATGACTATGAATGAAAAAACAAAAAAGTAATCACGTGCAACTTTTTATTGTTGCATGCAATATGCATGTTACAAACTTTCTCCCTCTCCTTCTCTCTCTCTCTCTCTCTCTCTCTCTCTCTCTCTATCTTTCTCTGTCTATGTATCTATATATTTTATCCATATGGATAATCATAATCATTTATTGTTATTTTTGTGTTAATATTCACAAAAATGTTTCGATAATGTCAAATTTTACATAATGAATGGCATGATGAAATAGTTACAACGACAGAAATGGTAACAATAGTAAAAAAAAAATATAATTAAATGTAATTACTTAAAGTTTGTTATAAAAGGAATATTTTTGTAATTGTTGTTACTTTTTTTTTATATCCATCATCTAGAAATTGAGAATCTATTCATTTTTGCCATTAAGGCTTGTAAGGCTTAAAAGGAAACATCATAGATCCTAGAAATTTTATATATTGGATTAATATAAATTTTTCAATCAATGTTGACATGTATGTCTGTCTGTCTGTCTATCTGTGCCTACGTTCCTGTATGATAAACATTCTCTAGGTCGACTTCAAATTTAGCAGAGACATTGAAAGTTCACGCAAATATAAAGCTAAGATATTAAAGTAGCTATCCTGAGTCATTCAAATGAACCACGCCTACCTCATATTATGTAATATCAAATTATCTGTTTGTATCATAAAGTAGCATAAAGTGTGTCTGGATAATGCTTATCCAAGATTTAGCCCCCTATAATTTTTTTTTTCATATTCTTTCATGGATTAAATAATATTTTTCCTTTAAAAAAAAAAAAAAGCATTAATTTAAAATTTTTGTATCGCTTGTTTTCTCTCATTATTTTGTAAAGGTTTAAATTTTGAATAAATATTTTAAAAAATTATAGTCTTTATATATATTAAAAAAAAAAAAAAAAAACAAAACAAAAAAAGGTTTAAAAGTGTGCCTGTGTGCTGGGCCGGATAACCGGCATGAGTGAACGCGCTGTTGGTGGCGGTAGTGCCCGTTATGCTCGCATCAGTGCAACAACTAAACGTGCCAATAAAATTGCTTATATACCATGCCCCGTCATGGATATAATGGATATGGATATGGATATGGATATGGATATGGATATAAATTTAAAGGACAATAATTGTTTGGCCATAAAAATGTCTTCCCTGCCAATGGCAGTTACAAAAAAATGTTCCAATGCCAATGCAATATCGCATGCGACATTCCATAAAAAAGGTAATAAAACAAATTTTTTTCCGTCTCAATCAATATTCTCTTGACTTATTCTGCTTCTTTACTATTGCTATTATTATTATTATTATTATTATTATTATTTTAACATGATACATTTCATCATTATCATTTTTCTAGCATACACCATTTTGTAATACATTAAGTACATCGTCCAACTGCATTTTGATTAAGAAGCTATAGCTACCAATTTTTGAGGTATTTCCTTACAATTTAATGCCCAGGTATTCTTTTACCTAAAGACGTGCTTTAGGTCCTAACATTTTTTGCGGTTCATTCTTGATATAATTCATTATTCTGTAGAAAATTGAGACAATGTAAAATTCGAATCATTTAGCCATATTTTTTCTAACTTGCATATCGGTAATAGATAAAATAGATTCTTTTTTAAATAATTGAAAAAATTGGCATTTGTGTTAATTAATGAATTTTTGTGTTAACGAATTTTTTAAATAACATTGAAAGAAATATCTTTGGCTATTTTTCTTTTATTATAATTTCATTTTGTTGCTTGAGAATGTAACTTTTTTTTGGTTTGATTTATCTGAACGACCTTAATATTAATTTATTACCAAATGACAATTGCAAAATGTAAAAAAAAAATTTTTTAAGAATTAAAAAACAAGAAAAAAGAGAAAGATAAAGCAAAAGGGAAAAATTAGATATTTCGATATCGCTATTTGTATATTTTTATATCAAGCCCTTTATGATATTAATAAGTCAAGGACGGCATTATATTTAGATATTTTTAGTTTATGAAAACATTTGCAAACAATTTAAATAGTTGAAAGTCTTTTATTAAACGCTTTTACGATTTACAATTTTTATATAAATTTTCAATTTTAAATTCAACTTTCATGATAAACTTAACTAAACCGCATAATCAAAATAAAACAAACCAAAAAAAAAAAAAAAAAAATAAGAAGGTTAAATTTTTTAATTTTTCCTATAAAATTCACTCGATTAAATTGCAATAATTTAAATTAAAGGTCAATCATTTTCCTTTTTTTTTTTATAGACTTAAAAAGTTACTTTAAAGCGCACATCAGGTACATTTCTTTCTAAAGGAACACAATAAAAAAAGATGCTTTTCAATGTGTCTCCTTTTAATAAAGATACGAATGGAACAAGTGAGAAAATTATATTTGGCTGAGCACTCAACACCCAGACAATAATTTGAAGTTTTATAATTTTAGATAGGCGTGGTCATAGGTCATTTTGCACGTTTATCAGACGTACATTGTAGAATAACGGACTTAATATTTGTGCAAAATTTCATTTTTTTTTATAAAGTTTTCAGTTTTAAAATTATAAATGAAACGCTTAAAAAACAGTGACGCTCTCAATTTACGTTACACTGTGAGCGTGTCCTTTGACCGATTTGAACCATTTTAAACTCAACCAATATGTATGAACATCCAATATTTTTACCAAATGTGATGTCGATATCTCTTTTTTTTGGCAATCAGAAGAATGTTTACCACACACACATAATCAACGTCCTTCCGTACGTTGATTATTGGTTTAAGCTGTAATTGGTTTGATTATTCAATAGTCTATGAAATTTTTTGTAAACTCAAAAAAAAAAAAAAAAAGAAAAACCTTAATATAAAATCGGACGATTTTATAATGAATGAATTTGAAATTTGTTCTTTGGAAGTTTCCTTAAAGTTTTCTTTATAGATAAACGATTATAGTTTTTTTTGTAATTTGGTTGAGTATGAAATTGAAAAAGTAGTAAGAGCGGTAAGTTTTGATGGAAGAGAAAGAAAACGATAAATATATATGTCATGAAAATATCTTTCATGTGTGAATTGAGTTAGCAAGAGAGCCAGATCAAGAGCAAATGAACTCTCAACGCACTTAACTTTATGTTCCTCTCTTTTTTTTTTCTACTTAAATTTTTACATTAATTTTCATTATTTGTCGTCAATGTCACGAAGGCATAAATAAGAATATAAAGAGAGGGAGAGAGTGAGTGCGAGAAAGCACAGAGAAAGCACATATTTATGAAATAAATGATAATTGAGATAAATTGGAAATTTAAGGTCGTTCATAAAATACATTTCGATCATTTCGTCCTCTTCTATTATAATCTTACAAATAAATAAAACAATTAGTGGAAAGAAGGAAGGGAGAGTGACAGAGAGTAAAAAGATGGAATATGTAAAAGGAAAGAAAGTTAGAAGTATTGGAATATTCTAGAAGCTCATCTGTTTATATGAGAAGTAAATGCTGTTTTAAAATTTCTTGTGCATGGCTCATTTTACTGCTCAATAATTTGCACAATTTATTAAATGTATCATATGAATTTTTAATAAATAACTGCCTCTTAACAAATTTAGTTAAACTTTATTTGACATTTATTTGATATTCATTTGAATGAGGCCTTCAAGGGAAGAATGCTAGAACTAGGATTTATAATCATCGTGCACGCTTTTTATGCTTTTACAGATTCTCCTCTTCATTACGTTCATTTTCTTTCTATTTCGTCTTTATCACCTTTCATCTCCTCAGTTTGTTCAAAATTTTGTTAAATGAATTGTGACGATTTATGGAGACGGCGGGTAGGTTGGGGGGGGGGGGGGGGATGCCTCATCCCCCATAACTCAATTTACTTTAACTGTCTATTACCTTCTTCCTTCCTCTTTCTCGTTTTCTTCCAATCTTTCTCTATCTCTCTCTCTTTCTCTCTCTCTCTCCTTCTCTCTCTCTCTCCCTCCCTCCCCCTGACCCTCTGCCGAACCCTGTTTCTCTATTTAGCCGTTCATTTACATATGAATGTACGTGCAAGCAGTGATATTTTTAGCCATTTTGAAAAGTGTTCTCCGTCAAAACGTTTTTGTTTTGATTTTTTTTTTGTTTTCGTTTTTCATTTTTTTCATTTTTAAGTAAAAGTTTTATTAATTTCACTTTTCCTTTGACATCTTCTCACGATATTTTTATTTACAAAGTTGAAATCTTTAAATCAGTTGACAAGCGATCATCAAAACGTTAAGATATCTATCTCTTTCTTTAGCTCTTGCTCTTTTTCGACTTCAACTAACAGAATATAAAAATCAAAAGAAAATGTGTGCTTGTGTTTCGTGACTTTTTTTTGATTTCATTTTGTTTACTTTTTTATTTCATCTCTTTTCTAAAAATACGATCGCCATGAAGAAATTAAATGAAATTTAAATAAATGGCAAAAAAGAAAAGCAAAAACAAAAACAAACAACAAATTGAAAAAAAAAATTTTTTTTAGGAAATTTTAAATCAACTTTAAGAACTTTACAAGAATTAAAATAAAAAATCTCTTTATTACGTTTTATTTATTCAACATTTAAAATCTTATAACTTAACTATGCAAAATCAATTAAATATATAAAGAAATGTAAAAAAAAAATTAGTCAGATTAACAAGAATGATATCTTTATAAAAACTGATTTCTGTTGAGAAAAAAACAAAGAATAACAAAAAAAAAAGAAAATAAATAAACAAAAATCTCATAAATCGCATAGATTTTTGAAGAAAATGTCCCTTTATTATTATGTATGTATATCTATTTCTTTCTATCTAATTATATTATCTGTCTATCGCTATTTCACACATAGATTACAGAGAAAAGAAGACCCTGACAAGAGAAATAGAGAGAAAGAGAGCATATAAAATAAATTCCGGTGAAGGCCTTAATTGCATGATCTAAAGTATTCAATCTAAGTAGAAAAAAATATCCATTTGGTGAATATCACCATATTAATTTAATTTATAATTTATTATTAATTATAAATTCGATGTAGATTGCGTTATTTCAAAAAAAGGCACTATAAGTATATTTTCTCTTTTTATAACTCCACTGCCATTTTTTACATTTTTCCTACTTTCTTTGAAAATAATGAGAATCTTATTTCAATATTGCCAAGCATTTGGCATTATTGAAGTGAGATTACGTTCGGAAATGAAACTCTCAGTTTAAAATATACTTCTCTCTGTTTTAAATAAACTATATCACTTACAACTCAGCTCTCATCTCATCTTCAAATTCACATAAAAATTGTACAAGAAAAAAAAAACGAAAAACACTCACATACACTATCTCATTCAATTTTCTTATGACGTCGATTCGCCTTAACGCCTATTCATCTTTCTCTTTCACTTGTATTAAATAATTATTCAAAGCAGAGTGATGCTTAAAATGCGGTTATGATGATTATGTATAAGGGCATGTTTGCATGCGTGCATTTGTACGTCTCTTTGTTATGTGCATATAGATGTCTCTCTTCTCTGCATTCATCTTCTTATGTGCTTGCTTATCTATATCGCTGTTTGTCTGATTATATACAATGTAATTCTGATTACGCATTGCTTGGGAAGGTCAAGGGTTCTGATGGCATTGTTGTATGTACACACAGAATGTCGTATATCTCTTACTTTCTCTCTTTTTTTTTTTTTTTGTTTTTTTGTAAATCAATTATTGTAGCTGTTTAAAAGTAGCGTTTATTAGAGAAAGAAAGACAAAGAGTGATAGTGATGGTGGGTGAGAATGAGAGATCAAATATGAAAAAATTAATTTTTGGTTGCAGTTTCGGGTGAAAGAATGTTTTATGCAAATATTTTAATAAGTCAAATATTTAATTGGTCACACAAACATACACATGCAGAATTTAGAATGCAGAAATCATTTATTGTAGTTGCAAGTATCATTTGTGTGTGTGTTACATTATGAATATTTTTATTCCATTTCTTTTGTTCTTCTTTCTTCTCCTTCTTCTTCTTTTATTACTCTCTCTTTCCCATTTACTCTTTACTTATGCTTTACATATAAATCAAAATCATTTAAATTGAATCGTTTGGCGGGAAGCTTGCGAATGCACGTACACATTTTTGTATGCGCCGAATGTTGAGATATTAACACTGAGAAAAAATAGTTGTCAAAAGATCCGCGATAAAAGTGAAAAACTTAGACGGGCTTCACATTTTCAATTTTCTTTGTTCTTTTGTTATTATTGTTACTCGTGTTATGCTTACGTGTTATGCTTATTTATAAATAAATAATTGTGCAGGTGTACACTATTCAAACTGATAATTTCCAAAGGAAAAAATTTTCAAATTAAAAAAATTTGGATATTTTTTGGAAAAGTATTTCATTTTGAATTCTACTTCTTTCCTATTTTCATTCCGTTTTCATTTTGTGCTTTTGAAGATTTTTTCTTTCCGTTTTTCGTTTTCTGTTGCTTGTTTCTTTGTTTTTTTGTTTTTGACTTTTGTTTTTATGAGATTTGCCTGATAATTATTTAAGAAGCTAATATCAAATATGTTTAATGGCATATAATTTAAGAAGGAAATCCGACTAAAATAGAATCGCAACATTATCTAAATGGCCTACATGAAATTTTCTAATAAATCTGCCCACTTTGTGGACCAATCAAATTTTTTTTTGGTAAATTTTAGAAATTTCGATACTTCTATATGATATTTCATATCGTATCGATTATACTACTAGATCTAGTGAGGCCATTTTTGTATTCAATCTATTTATATATAAAATTTTGTTAAATTGTCAAATTAGAATTAGAGCAACTGTAAAATTAGATCAGTTATTAATTAAATTAAAATTGGCTTAATACTAATGAAACTTTCATCACTGAATAATTGCATTAATAAATTCTCTTTTAAAAGTACTTTGTTTATCTAAGTAATAAGCAGTTTGTGAGAGTTGGCGAATAATTTGTTAATATTAAAATTAATTAATTAAATGAAATGTGAATGTTGAATATTGTTTGTTATACTAGAGAATTTTGAAGGCTGGAAGAGACCAGAAGAGTTACAGAAATGAATATGGGAAAGATGGAAATTGTGGCAGGAAATTTTAACAATAATTTATCTTAAACTTTTTTTTTTTTGTTTTTTTTTTTTTAAGCACAAAGTTGGTTACGTTACAATTCATACAACTTTTTTAGGACCACAATAACTGGGAAAAAAATTATTTATAATCAATTTGGTTAGAATAAGCTTAATGTTGAAGTTTAAGTAAATTAAGGGAAATTTGTTACTTACCTTGACTATTAATGGCTTTTCAATGCAAAGAAGTTACATGCTAAATGAAAAGTTTTCTTATAAATGGGAAATAACAACAGTACTAATAATAATAAAAAAAATCATGTTATGTAGCAAAAAAGAAGAATCATGTAAAAAGTCATTGCTTTTGAAATTAATTAAATGTAATTAAAGTTGCTGCTAATCGAGCATTTAACCAAATATCACTAAAATGATTTGTTTTTTTAAATCCTTTATCTCGCTTTATTTTTTCTATTATCCTGTCTATATTTTTTAATGGAATCTTTGCGTACAACAAGCTTCAATACCAATAACGCCAAAGTATATGAAATCCTATGAAAATAGAAGGAATAATAAAAATTTAAAGAGGATAAATCTTCTCTCTATTTCTCATATACACAGGCTCTCTGTCTCTGTCTCTAATTCTGTCTCTTTTATACAATAAATATTTTAAGTAACTACAAGAAAAGGCAACAATATTAATAATAACAAATTGCAATAATGACATTACAATTATAAATACAACAGCAACAAAAAAAAGGTATAATCCTTCTCAAAAAAAAGTCCATCTTTTATATCCCCATATATAGAGACACATTCATCCAATCACACACATGGCTACACTGGCACACTGAGACACTCTTTAAAATACCCTAAACACAAATGATAAATTAAAATAAAAAAAAATTATTGTAAAATTGTTGTAACAATAATAACCATACAATTGTTACAATATTGACATCAATACTCGTTACTTCAATAATGAATTTAATGTTCCGCAAGAATTTTCGTGAAGGTGGAGGTAGTGGTAGCGGCGGTGGCATTAATGCTGGCGGTGGTATAGGTTCTAGTGGTAAAGGTGGCGGCATTGGCGGTATTGGCGGTAGTAAAAGTCAAACGAAGGGTCTTCGTGGTAAACGTTCACGTGAATTGGCTGGTGGTTCGCAAAATGATGAAATCCATTATCGAACACATTTATTTTTTGCACCGGTACGTTCCGGTTATGATGGGAGGAGTGAAGGTAGGCGGTCATACACACATCTTCTGTACTCGGCTTTTTATTATATAAATTTTAAGAAAATATTTCTATAAGCCATTTATTCAGATTATTTGAATGATTAGAATTACATTGGATCGTTCTATCGAAGGCTTCTTAAACTAATTAGAAGAAATAAAGAAAATGAAAAATAAATGATGATGCTGAGGGGCCAGTTCTGCAATATGTAAAGGTTCCCTACATTTAGACTATGTTTAATGGACAATAATTTCTGATAAAATAATGTTTACTGGTACTGGTAATGTAGGCTGACGTTATTTGCCAATAATATCTACAAAATTTCATGAAACTAGTGAAAAACTGTACCCTCATGAAATTGGAATAGCCGTCACAAATGCATTGGAATTGCCGAAGGCCGTGATTTATATAGCACAGTCTCTAATATAAATAAACAATGTCAAGTAGAAATTCTAGAAAAATTATTAGCACGTTATGTTCCAGGAAAATGGATCGATCTAATCTAAATATTTCTATAGTCAACCTGCTATATACGTATCATGTTTAGGTCAAATTTATCTTATGAAGTTTGGTAAATTGCATAAAAATTTGTTGCCACTATGCGATCTATATAATCTACCTAGAATGGTAGTGAATCTAGTTTGGAATACGAACTAGATTCACTTCCATTCTAGGTAGATTTTCTTGAAGGCATAGCAAGGCACTACGTTTTTGGAACGTAGTCGCAAGTGATCAGAATAAAAGTAAAATGATCTAAGCCATTTTTAATACTGTTCATTGTTGAATTTAAAGGGGTTCGCTTTTGGGTTTTTCAATCAGTATTGGGAATGAAATAAAAATCGTTATAGTATGAAGTTGAATCATCTCAAAATCTATTAGACATTTCCTACATACACATAGATTTAATAAATCTAATAAAACTAAAAAACTGGAATGGAAAATTACATTGTCGTCAAATTATTAGGCGATTAGGAGGGGCAACAAAAGCAATAAAAATCAGCAGCAACTGGAAATATATTTTAAGTCAAAAATATTTATAGTATAATTTTTATGTTATAAGATTTTTGTTTTCATGTCAAATGATTATTAAAATTTTAACTTTAATCACAATCAACCAAATCAAATCAATCATATCAAATCATGCAACAATTATTTATTATTATCGTTTGTTAAATTTGAAATTTTCCCAACTATCGTCAAATTTCCTTTTTATAAAAATACAATGAAAAATGACTGGAGGAGAGATATCGGTCGTCCTAAGCATAATATTAAAAATAAACATTTAATATGGATATTATCCTAAATGCATAATACGCTACACTTGTACATATAGTTAATATAATTTTAAAGGAAACATAATATGAAACGTGTTCCATTGTTTCATTGTTCCATTTTTCATAGGATTAAAAGTCTTAGAGTTGAATGCCTCATGTAAGAAAAATTTGTTAAATTTTTTTTGGTGATATTTCTAGTAGAAAATGTAAAATTGATTTGTAAAAGAAAAATACAAATTTGAAGTTGTGATTGAACTGACTTCGATATAATTGAAATTATTATAATAAAGCGGCCCAGATGTGGTCACACTCCATTTCCAATCTTCTAATAAATTATCTGTGTGTGTGTATGTTTGTATTATAATGTTATAATGATTTTATAGAGCGTTGCAGCGGCTTTACTACATTACCAACAAAATCGATGACGCATGAAATGGATGCACCTCAACCATTGGTGGATCGTCGTCCATCTTTATCGCTCTTAAGATGGAATAATTATAATGATCCTGAAAATTTGAATTTCAACAATACAACAGCACTATACGACAATAATTTGAATGGAAAGCCATCATCATTATCATCTGTAGCTTCATCATCATCATCATGTATTCCAGTAAAATTATTTTCACAGTCTCAGGAACAGTCTCAGTCTCAGGCGAAAGCTCAAACACAGTCCGCCCGATATCAAGGGTATAATTTTGAAAATATTTTAACAACAGTAACGGGAACACGAGTTACAAAAGCTGCAACAACAACAAATACAGAAAGTATATCGTAACTTGTTAATACATAAATTTTAAGGGCTTTAATCAAGTTTATCTTGATTAGCTTTTTTCCTTGCAAGATTAAATCGTAAGAAAAGAGTAACATTTCAAAAATTACATTTCATTTCTGTTACTAACAAATTCATAGTTCTCTATGATAAAAAAAAAAAGAAAAAAAAAAACCAAATCCTTTCAAAAAAATCTAGGAAAAGGCATTAAACTGATAAAGTGCTATGGAAATCCATGAAAATGCGTTAAAACACTAGATTTATATGAACTTTTTCCATATGAATTAAAGTGAAATCCTATTACATTCTGCTCTTTAACTAACTGATCTCATTCTCTCATTATGCCGTTTGTTACCACAATCTCTGCTCATCATTTAACTGCTTATTATGCTTCATTTACGTTAAAAATGCCTAAAAAATTTTTTTTCTAACATATTTTAACTTTTTCATATAAAATTAAATAATTAATGTTCATTGAAGTTTTGTTCATTAAAAATTATGATGAAATATTATTTTAATACTTATAGTGACAGAATGTATAGATTATATGAACGTAGATTGGACTGGATAATAAACAGAACATTTTATTTTTGATGCTTGGACAAAAATATAATAATTTCGTTGTTGTATATGTCGGGAATTTTTTTCAAATTAATATGACTAGGCTTATCTGCTGTTAAGATGTAAAGATGTAAAATAATTTCATTTGTACTTTAAAAAAAATACTTACAAAATATTTTAATTTCTTTTTCATTATGTTTTGAACTTCTTCTTAGTTTGATTACTCCTAAAATAATTAATAATTAATAAAAATATTTTCTATAAATAATGTTTATTTATATTTTTCAGGTTCACTTAGTAATGAACAGAATATGACGAATTCGTTATCTTTGCCAGCAGCCCGCTTAGCTAGATCTGAACCGATTTCATTGGCTGCCTTAGATTGCGATTGCTTTATAATACCAGTACATAGTGTAGAACGTTTTTTACCAGCTGGCATACCAGTATGTATTGAATTTTTATATCGCTTAATTTGCTCTCTTGCTTCTTCTCTTTAATTATCTATTGCCTTATATCTTATGTCTTAAAGGATCCAAAAAATTGAGATTCATATATGGTGTGGTTTAACATTTTCATTAATATATTAAACTTAGATTCTTTAAAGAGATCTACTGGCTTTGAAATTCTGATCTTAGAAATATGTGTTCTAAAAATAATCTGTGGAATTTTTTATGTTTTCTCCTTCACCCATTCTATGGGAAAGGATTTGTAAGTGTAAATATCAGAGTTAAATATTTCATGAAAAGGCATGACTTTAGATTGGTTATTCAAACTTTGGAAATATCTGTAAAAATCTGTAGGTGAATTGTAGAAGAGAAATTTATTGAAGCCATAATTTTTTCCTTTTTTTAAATTCTTAATAATGAATTGTTTAAGTCTGTGATTTTTCTTTGCTTTTGTCTAATATATATTTTTTTCGTGTAGATGCCACCATCAGGTATAACAGCATCCATAGCAAAAACAAATAATCCGTTAAGTGTTTTAGAAGTATCGGATTCAAAAATGTGCACTTTAGTCCATTTAATGAGTCCATTAGAACCAATTGACCCAATGTTAGAGTCACCATTAGCTCATCCATTATTGAAGCAAAGAAATGTCGCCTCAGAATTATTAAATGAAGTGCAACAAATGAATCAAGCTATAGGTGGCATGTTATTAGCAAATATGGAAAAAAGTTGTATGTATCCCATGAATCATGGATAGATGTATGCCGAATAAAATACTTTCTATTTTCTCAATATTTATCATTTTAGCCGAATTCCCATTCATTGCTTATTATGCCATAAATACTACGCAAACAGATCCATCCACTTTTTATTCGGGTATTCGTGTTTCTTCCCTTTCCAAGTTTGAGCCAAAAAATTTAAAGTAAACTTAAATAGAATGGAATGAAATGCTTCACTTTAAAGATAATTTTTGTTAAATTCAATTTTATTCAATGTGCTTTTTTTAGGTACACTGCCGCTCATACATTGGATTTGTATAGTGAGGTAGCTGCCATATGTCGTCCTCCATTAGTTTTAACACCCAATGAAATGGGAGGCTTTAAGCAAACTCAAACTCCAGCCACTGGTTACATTATTTCTGTCTTCAAGGTAATCCTACATGCAACATAAATATACATAAAATACGTGGATGGTTTTTCAAAAGAAGAATTTTTTCCGTTTATTGGACCAATTTTGCTTTGGTAAAATAGACGTAGTTCTTATTTAAATTGGTTATGTAAATTCCAAAGATATGTACAACAACAACAACAATAATAACATCAACAAGCAGAAGAAAAAAAAGAAGTAGAGGAAGAATAAAAGCAACAATATTTTGTGAGAAAATTAAGAAAAATTTTTTTTAGAAATTTTTTGTCATCATTCTGCACTTTCTTCTATCATTTATCCATAATGAGCTTCTCTCTCTTACTCTCGCGATTTATTGCTTAAAGTGTTTAGTCTACTACATTTGGATTATAATTGATTTATGTAATAAATCATAAGGTCATATACACGTCACTGCATTATTTTTACTGAAGGTGATGTATAAAATATAGCACATAAAGTGGTTTAGTTTTGCTTTTGATGATGATGATGATGATGATAATTCAAACAAGTTTATTGGTTTGTTTTGGTCGTATTGTCGTTGTTGTTGCCGTTGGTCATTTATATTAATTTTAATTTTTATTGTTATTTGCCTTTTTCTAGGTATTCGAGGGTGACGATGGTGAACGTTTCGAAAAAAATTGGTTATATTGGAGTGGAGCCAGAATGTTATACAGGTTGATTGGTTGCTTGATGTTCATTTTTAATTAATTATGTTTACACATACATACACACATACAGGCATACATACACAATAATATATATATAAATTATATAAAAAATTAATCAATTTTGTTTTGCCATCTGTTTTTGTTCCCGCTCTATTTCTGTTTATCGTTTTATATTTTGTCATTTTGTTAACGTACGATTTTATTTTATGGTTGAGTTATAGATATTTACCACGTACCGCTGGTTTGCGTCGTATAGCTTTACACAAAAGTACTTCCACAAAAGGTGACAAAATGTATTTATTGGTATGCGAATGTGCTAATCTCCTAAAGGATATAACGGCTGCTGCCTTTTTAATACCAGCATTAAGAGCACGCTTGTGCGGTTATACGGGACTTTATCGGCCCATACAAGCATTTTAATTTCACTTTTTCCTCATAATTATTTAATTTATTTTTATTATTTAATATTTTATAATTTTTCGTAAATTTGTATTGCCTTCAAAAATTATTATTATTATTATAATTATTATAATTATTATAATTATTATTATTATTATACTTTCTTAATAATTTCAATAATTTCATTACAAATTAAGTCAAATTTTATTTTTAATTATCAATTAATTTATTAACTGAAGTATAATTAATTATTTTATATTTTATAATATTAAAAGGTAATTATATGATTTTAAAAAGGGAGAGGACGCTTTATTTAATTTTGCAATTTTAATTTCAATGCAACTAAGTTTTTTTCTCTTAAATTTAATTGTAGGTTTAAAACATTGTACCCGATATTTTACAATAAATTTTTATAATTTATATTGCAATGAATTTCTAAAAAAATTTTGTATGAAATTGTACGGTTTAAGGTAAATCAACTTTCATTATAAAAGACGTTTTTTAATGTAAATATTCTTGTTATTTAATTATTTATTTCATGGTAAATTTTTGTAATTATTATACTTTTGTAAATTTTAAATTGAAGTATTAATATTAATTGAACTTCAAAAATGTATCAAATTTTTCTTTTATACCTCAAGCAACAATCATATCATTAATATTTTTTATAATTATTTAAGGCACAAATTATTAAGCTAGATTTAATTAATTAATAATTAAGTAAGCACAATGTAAAGTTACAAATTCTTATTTTAACTATTGGACCATAGTAAACGTCAAAACGGAAAGGATTTGAATTAGTAATTATTAAAGAGAAATTATTGAGAAGTGCAACATAATAATTTCTAAAATATTTACATTAATTAGAATATTTTTTAAAATATGGCTTTAATTAATAGTAGTGATTTAATAAGTAAAAATGAAAAAAAAGACGAAGAAAAATCCAAAAATCACAAAAAGAAAAACATTAATAATCAGAAAATATTTTGTACACTAAAATGTGACAATTTAATTAATTGTCTTTTTAAATTCCAATAAACCAAGATTATGTAAATTTTAGAAGAAAATTTCAATTTTAATCTCTGAAGAAAATCTAATGCCTTAAAAAATTCCTTTATAAGAACAGTAGTAACAATAACAAATTAGGGGCAGCTAAGCGAAAAAGGCCAAAAATTTAAGAATTAGTTAAGTATAAGGAACATTATAGTTAAGTAGTAAAATTAAAATATATGTATACAAATATATACAGAAATATATTGTAAATATCAATTAATTACTGTAATGAAAAAACGTAATCATTCAAATTATGTAAACGAAATCAATCATTCAATTATTTCATAAATATTTTAAAGGTAAAATGTAATTAATAATTCAATTATATTTAAAAAAAATTTAATAAAACCATTACAGTTTAGATCATCCAATTGTCCAATCAAACTGAAAAATCCATATGAAAAAAACCAAAAAAATTTAAGACAAATGGATTAAAAACTTGAATTGAATCGATATTATACTTAGTGATTATTGTCTCTCAATGGAAAAATATTATGATCAAATTTTTATCAATAATGTCAATAGTTTTCGAGTTTACTCATCAATAATATTTTAACTTGTATTCACCCAATCAATGCGATAGTGTTGTGTAATATTTTCTGTTGATGATTTTTAAAGAAAATTAGCACCAGTTTAACGGCCAACAAATTTAGCTGATTTGAGTGGATTGTTGCTTTAGGCAATTTCCACAGGATGTAGTAATGGGTTTTTGTTTCTCCTTTAGTTACTTAGATGTAGAAGAATTCCGCAATAGTTCGTACAATTTGAACAATAGCGTTCTTATTTTCACGTGCACTTTGAAAGCAACCTATGCATGCTCCAATTTCGTAAATTTTTTTTTTCATAAGTTTTTGTAACTAGAGCCTGCGATTTTTGGACGATTTAATTTGAATTCACAACAAACAGTTATAACAGTTAAATCACATATTAAAATAATAATAATATCGAAATGAGGCCACTGAGCAAAAATTAAAACTTAATCGAAAAAATTAAGTTCTTTTACAGAAGGCATATGCCTCTTAAAATATTTAATGTATTATATGAAAAATGGGAACTGGCTTTTACCTAGTTTTTCAATATGTACCAAATTATTATAAAAATCATCACCCTACCCTAATTGCTATGAATAATAACGGTGAATGAGATATTAGTTATAGGGATATCTACAGTGATACATGTACTCCATTAATATATATAAAGAAAAACAAAAGCAAATACGTTAAATATATGTACAGCTAAAAAGAATTGGCAAGAAAATTGATCAGAGAGAATAATAATGAATTAATATACATATTTTTTACATGAGCCTATAAATAAACGCATAAATTCTGATAAATAACTGCTGTGATATAATTTTAAATATGTTATATTGTATATGCATATACACTATAAAAAGTACACCAAGCCACACATCTAAACAGATTAGCATCTAAACACATTAGCAGATTGTATTAGAGATGATGAAAGTTATATCATTTTGCCAAAAATATTCATAACAGTGGGACCCAAAACTATGAGACCGGAATTCATTTTATTTTATTTTATTTTAGTTTTCTTTGGGCCTTATTGGCTGATGTGTTGTATAATAGGGGGAGGGGTTAAATGATAAAAGTATTCCCATTACTTATTTTTATCTTAATTATATAAACTTTAAGCGTGGCATACGTAAATAAGTATCAGGGCATACTGACCAAAATCTTACAAGTTTATAAGTTTACATATCACATGACTGCTATAATTAAAATAAATAATAAGATAAAAGTAAATAAAATACACATATAAATTTCATTTTTACTTTTTTTTTACTTTTCTTTTAAATATAAATGTATCCATAATTTGAAGGTGCCTAATTAACAGTTTACCATATATCAGTTTACCTTAGATAACTAACTCTGAATTACTGTTGAAGCTGATTAATATAAATACTGTAAATCATTTTAATCAGTTTAAATTCTATATAACAAGCAGTTTACCTTATATAAAATGTATACTCTATTTATTATAAAGTATTGACTCCAAATCATTTTCAAAATTTGATACGAAAATCACTCAGCAATTTAAGGCATTATAAAAAACAATGATGAATGAAATCATACTTTTAAACTATGAAAAGTTTGCGTGATCAATTTAATGAAATAATAACCTGAAGAGATTCATTTCTACTAATTATATTTACTTCAAAATTAAGTAAATTTAACTTTTTTCCTGTCTAATAAATTTGCCAAATTTTTCAAGAGGCATCTTGCAAGAAAATTTTTATATTTTTGTGTAAGCGGCAAAGCATTCTGTAAATTGTACTATAGCTGTCCATATTTTCTTTAATAATCAAAATTTTCACATGACTTTTTTCTCTTTTTTGTTTTGTTTTTTTAGTTTTGAGTTTTAACATTCTCATCAGTACTATTGTACAGGAAGTTACCGGAAGTTAACTTGCTGGACTATGATGATACAAGATGACTGGTGTATTATTATTAAATAGGCTTCTATTAATTATATGATTAATATAAAAATATTTATCTAATCATTTTCTCGAATGCGTCTTCTCCTTTTAAAAAATGAATTCCTTATCATGATTCTTTTACCAAATTGAAAATAATAAACAATACAAAAAAAAAGTGTCGTCAATATAAAGTAAGCTTGAAATAAAATTATATTTTAATGGTCAATTAATTTATTATTATTATTAATATTAATATTAATTAAATGTAAAACGTTTAGTCTAATCACAATAAGCGGAAAAATCTAAAAGCAAAAAAAAAAAAAATTAAAAAAGCAACAAGCAAATAAATGAATCGGAATCGGAGTCGGAGTCGGAATCGGAATCGGAATAAACTCAAAATATACTTATGTATGTAATTGTTATTACTTCAAATTGAAGTGGCTTAAAAAAAAATATTCATAAGTTGTTCAAGAAAAGCAAAAGAAAAAGAAAACGCTAATAAGTATGATTATAATGAAGAAATTGTAATTTTGTATGACACGCATAACAAAAAAAAAAAGGTTTTATTTATAATAAAACTCAGTATATATAATTATAAAATAATATAAATAAATATGTATGAATATAAAAAAAAGTGAAGAATTAAAAAATTTAAAAATAAAAATAAAATTTCAAAAATGTTCAAATGTAAAAATAATGATCTTTCTTTCTGCAATTTTAATATAGAAATATAAAGGCACAGAAGTTATGTTGAATATAAAAAAAATTTTTTTTTTTTTTGTAAATTATTTATCCAAATATATTATCAGTTAATTTGTGAAGATAATTGTTTTTTGTTGCATTATCCATGTAATTTGTACCTTTACGTTGTAAAATATAATCAGCGAAATGTTGATCATTCAATGGACCCCAATTTGATGTAGGCTGTAGCGATTGCCTTAATTTCTTTGAAATGAAAAAGAAAATTAACGTTCAAATTGAAATACTTGTACAAGATTTTTCCAATACATTAAAAAGTATTGGAAAAATCTGCAAGTAATTGCAGCATACAGTAGAGAACTTTTACAAGGACATTTGTATATAAAATTTTATTATACAAATATATTTATAGAAACGCCTGTTCTTGTCCATATATCTCGGCTGTCAATGTAAAGTCGTTATCAAGCTACATGTCACAATTTTTATGATTATTCAATAAAATTGAAAATCTAGATGGATTTTTGACCATACGATTACAATTCATAGAATGTTTCTTTCGAAAAAAAAAAAAAATGTACAATTTCGTTTATGTTTAAAGGAAAACTGGCAGATTTGGTCTATGTCGATCCATATTTTTTAAGGATCCTCCTTCCACGTATAACAAATTTTTCAAAATTATTAAAAAATTAGAATCCATTTACTTAACATTTAAATTATATTAGCCAAAGTGTTATGGAAGGAGTACTTGAAAGCTGGCCCCAAAAATAATAAAAAATTTTTACTTGTTTTCATTATAATTGTTAATCATACCTGTAAAAATGTTTTACCAGGCTGTTGATATATGGTAATTATGGCCCAAAATGGTAATTGGGCCACACCTATTGCCCATAAGAGCCAAGCGATGTTATTGGCCATAGCTGGATATGTTATACCTTTGTAATTTAAGTGCTGATAATTAATTAATGTATAAATTAAAACTAATAACATAAGGCCAGGTGTTATGATGGCCCAGCAAATGCGCCAATATAAACCAGTTTTAAGGCCTAACATAAATTCAATATCTTGGCATAAACGTTTCACACCTTTTATAAAAAAAAAAAAAAAAACAAAAACCAAAAAAAAAAAACATAAAAAATAAAATAAAAAACAGAACAAGAATAATCATAATTATCATAATTATCATAATTATAATCACACCATAATGATCATTATGATTATGTTAGGTTATTTACCGTATAACCAAGCGACTGTAATTAATTCAGCAATTGCCAAAAATAATGCAATAAAAGAGCAACCGTAGAAATCTACTAAATTTAGAATAAATTGACCGCCAGGCGTAATGTAAATTAATCCCAATAGAAAGCCAATTATTGATATGCTAACAGCTAATAGCCAATGAGGTAATTGAGTAAAACGATCTTTAATTACAGTTATCACACAAGATGCCATTCCAATATTACTACCAATGCCCAATACCAATAGCATTGCAAAGAAAAGGCAAGCGAATAATTGTTGAAAATATTGAAATTTAGCTATAGCTTCTGGATATGATATAAAAGCTAAACCGGCACCACCTTTTATCACACGACCGATATTTTTTGTTGTATGTGTTTCATATGCTAAATTACCCAGGATGCCAAAAATGATGCAACCAGCCAAAATGGATGTTAATGAATCGATGCTAGTTATAATGATAACATCTCTTGAGGTAAATTATTGTTATTGTTATTGTTGTTGTTGTTGTTGTTGTTGTTGTTGTTGTTCCAATTGTACCATAAATAAGTGAAAATTTTTCATTATATTTCTCTTTTTCTTTATGTTTTTTTTTTTTTGTTATTATTAATTTGTTAAATTTTTCTTTCTTTCTTTCTTTCTATCATTCAAATGATTAATGTTTCTAATTTCTCACCGATAAACATTTTTCCGGAATTTATTATATGAAGCATACATAACAAGGGTGCCAAAGCAAATGGCCAATGAAAAAAACATTTGTGTAATTGCTGCATACCAAACCTAAAAATTTAAAACAGAATATGAAAAACGGTACAGAGAATAATTATAAAAAAGGTAATTGCATTTAGTTGTTGATATCGGCAATGCATCCAACAAAATTCTGTTATAAATATTGTATTTCTTTAAAAATCTATTTATATTAATTAAATCGTATACAAAGGGCATTCTAAATTATTATCATTTACATTTATCATTACCAGAACTTGTACACTTTTAAAAATAAGTAAGGTGTGGAGCCGGCTCTTAAACATTTTACACCATTTCGCGACAAAGTCAAGCAAAAGTCAAATAATTGAATAGTAATTTCATAAAGACAGACACATGGACAGTTGCATTTAACTCTTTTGATTTTTTATATGGAAAAGACAGAAAGTGATTTGTAGCGATGTAAATTTAAAAATCCGTCTCAATTGTCTATAAAATTTTTACTTCTTAATTATAATAATTATATTTATGAAAATGTTTGAGTGCATGTATGAATCTAATTTCCTTTCATTTTACATTACATGTGGATTTAATAATTGATCCCATTGTGGCTTCAAAAAGTATATAACGCCATCCAAAGAGCCGGGTAAAGTTAAAGCCCGACATAATAATATAAACATTATAATATAAGGAAATATCGCTAGAAAATATGATGCTTTACCGCTACTACGGATGCCTGAAAGAAATCAATATACACAGCAGAAAATAGATAAATATCTTATATTTGGATAAGATGGATTTTTAAAAAATGCCATTCTTGATTAACCTTTAATTAAAATGATAGCGATTATTAGCCAAGCTATCATTAAACATAATACTAAATCCCAATTTGGTAAGCCAATGCCATCATTAATATTTTGCTTTTCACGTAAAATAATCTTACTATGATGATGGTAATGTTGGTGATTGGAAATTTGAGAAAAATAATAAACAAAAATGAATGAATGAGAAAAAAAAAGGAGATTTGTTTTTTCTGTGTGATATGCAATTTGAAATTACGTAAAATATAATTCAGCTGAAGTTTGCAATTGAGAATGATTCTGATTGAAATTCTCATTTGCTGTTGCTCCTGTTGCTCCTGTTGCTCCTGTTGCTGATGTTGCTGATGTTGCTGATGTTGTTGTATTAATTGTTGACATACATTCCAACCATTCAGGGCGACAATATGACCATGGTAATTTATCGCTCAATGAAACTATTAAATATTTTATGGTTAAGGCCATAACACAAGCATAATAAGTGGTAGCTAAAGCTGTACTATAAACTTGTCCATATGCGATACCTAAAAGCGTTAGATAAGAAAATTTATAATAATAAAGTAAAATTAAAATAAATAATAACGTTTTAATCAGTTGAGGCCGATTCTTAAATCTTTTACATTAATACGCTAAATATATGAGCGATCGTTGTACTTGAGAGATTCCAAAAAAAAAATGGGCCCATGTAAATGAAATTTGTTATACTTTTTGTATATTTGAAGTAAGTACGCTGTACGTATGATTTTCACTTAGAACTTTTTAAAATTTTAAATGGTTTTTATATATCGATTTTTTTTTTTAAATAGCGCATTACATGGAAATTGCTTATAAAAATTGTCCGATCTGGCCCTTATTTATTATCGGATGCCTTTTGAGTTGAAATATGCCATCAAAGAAATTTTTGGCGAAATCTGCCCATAACTGAGTACTTTCTAAATATAGATCCTTAGAAATGGTCTTCTTATACATGACATGACATTTTATTTTTTCATCAGATATGTAATTACCAAGTTTTAATTAAACATTCTCTTACCTTTCATTAGTGGTACCATATCGAATGCTCTAATACAACCGCGACTAGAAAATTGCCCAATAATAACTTCCATATAGTAGATGGGCCGTCCGATTAATAATAGAACGATTATGTAGGGTATTAAGAATGCACCGCCACCATTCTCCAAAGCAATAAATGGAAAACGCCATACATTACCCAAGCCAACAGACAAAGCAATACAAGACAATAAAAATTCAATTTCCTTATCCCAATTGTCACGTGTATTCTTAGAATTTGTCTCATGGACCTTAAAATTTATTGTTCCGTCTATTCTTTCTAGTATTTTTTATATTATTAGATACATTACCGTTTCATGATCTATACCAAAATTTATTGACTCCTTTTGATTATCAATATTCGCCTTTAATTTGCTATCAAAATTATTGATTTGCTGTGAATTTAATTTATCATAAGATTTTGCGGCCATTTTCAGTCTTTACATTTCAAATTCAAAATTCACTTTTAAGCAGAAGACCCTTTAAAAAAAAAAAAACAAAACAAAATTGAACAATTGATCCTACATAAGGATCGTTGAGTATCAATTTAAAGTATTATTTGAAATTGTTAAAAATATGTTATAATTTGCCTGAGCCAATATGCTTTTAATTTTTCCAAAAAATTCACAATCTGCTAAGTTTTTTTTTTTTTATGAGAGCAAATTGACAAATTGACAAATTGACAAATTGACAAATTGTTTGAAATATTTCTGAAATTGATTTTCAGATGGGCAAATAGAGTTATCTCGTTTCAAAAAATGTTCATTGGTTCTCTAGCTATTTTGGGTGCTACAAAATTTTTCCAAAAAAAATATAAACATGTAGAATATGCGGTAAATATTAACATTAATAGGAAAATGTAACAAAAGGAAAAGAATTAAGAGCAAAACTGTAAAAAAAAATTTTTTTTTGAGAAATTCCATCATAATTATTGTAATATGTAAGTTTATTGTCTTTCATTGATAAGACGAATTCTATGCATGCATAAAAGTCTGGCATGATAATCATCATTATCATTATCATTATCATTATCATTATCATTATCATTATCATCGTAATGATAATTATAAACAATGATGATAATAAAATGAAAATAAATGAATGAATGAACTGTAAGTGAGTGATCTAAGAATAGTAAGAATATTAGCAGGCACATTAACAAAGGCAACAATGACACTTATTAATACATTGGCAATGAAATATTATTAAAACAATGCCAATAACAATAACAATAACACTAACATTAACACTAATAATAATAATAATAATAATAATAATAATAATAATAATAATAAAGAGAACAGTAGCAGCAACAATAAAATAAAAAATTATATATTTTATATTATTTGAGTATGAGCTGCTGCCAACATGCTCACGTGTACACAAAATTATAAATAGTTAGCGCGTAATGTGATAATTTATTGATTATCTTAAAGTAGTAAGCATTTTTATTGTACTACAATTTTTTTCGTAATGTTAATGTTCAATTGAAAATTAATTGTATTAGAAAGAAATAATTTTTACCTTTTTCTTTTTTTTTTTTTTTGTTTTTTTTTTTTAATTTTTTTTGTCTTACAAAATTTCTTTTTCTTTATCTTAAGGTTAATCTTCTTAAAAAAATTTTTCCTTGTTTTTGCATCGTTCTATTTAATAATTTATCATAAAGAATTTAAAGATTAAATCTACTTAAAATTATTAAATTTGTTTATAAAGATAATTAATATAAATAAATAAGTAAAATGTGTCACATATTATGATTTTTGATAAAATTGGATTAAGATTCATATTAAATATTTTATTTCACTTTATATGACGTTTATTTAATCAGAGAAAAAAAAATCTCATTTACATTCCAAGTCATTGGCAAGACATTTGTATAAAGTTTCTACAAAGTCAAAAAATAATAATTATTAATTAAATATTATTTATTATTAATGTTATTAGCTTTATTTTAAATCTATTCTACTACTTATATCACTTGAATTTTTTTTTTTTTTTTTATTAGAAATCATTTTCGAAAATACTTTTTGTTTTCTAGTACAACTAAAGTTGTTTGTTTATGAATTTTTGGGATACATTGAATTAATAGGCTAGACCCGGCCCCACATGGCCTATACTCTTGCGTTATCTGTAAAATTTTTGGTTTGCAATCCTAAGAGTAAGTATTGATCATATGATCAATCCTAGAGAGATATTTCTGTGTAGGTGCTTAACAATATCAACCATCCAGTGACTAAACATTTTTTGTATACAAAAAACAATTAGTAAGATAAATTTGGCTAAGGCCAAATCTCGTGCCCCTCACTACCCTAATATTATTCAGTATTTTATGGTACAGACAGATAATTTGATATTATAGAACTTCACGGGTAGGCACGGCCGATTGAACAGTAATGGCCTTAAGATTTGTACAAAATATCAGTTGTCTATTTGTTTCATTTTTCAAATTATGAACAGAAAATTATAAATTTTTGCTTGAAAAAGCAGTGGCCTATGCTGCACTATGGGCGCGTCCTTTCAATTCCAATCAATGTATATAAACTTTCAAAATTTCTGCCAAATTTTAAGTTGATATTTATTGACTTGCAACTAAGAAGAAGAAGAATATTTACAGTAAACGGACAGACTTGTCTAAGCCGTTTCAGAATTTGACACTGATCAAATGTTTCTTTTTAAGAATTACAAACATAATGACAAAATGAATATATCTCCAACCTCTAGGTGATGGGTATAAAAATTAAAAACGAAAAAGCATTTATCTTATCAATCTGCTTTTTTTATGTCTTCTTAATATTTATCAACTTAAATCTGCCTTTTTGGATAATTATTAATATGCCAGAAAGGGTTCATCTCTCCTTTACTCTCTGTGTCTAGGAAGGAAGCATTTTATAATCGAGATGGGACAAACTCTTAAATATCTTACACCTCTTGCGTAATGTGTTTAGAAAATTTTGTAAATGAATTACAAAGCTTAGAAAGTAAAAAATTGTAATTTTTAATTAATTTTAAAAGTTCGTATTATAAGAAGAGGTACAAAAAAATGAATCGATCTGGATCAAATTAGATACACATATACCTTATAATGAAACAAACAAAAAAAAAAAAAAAGCTTAATTTTTCATTTAAATATACTGAAAATTATAACTTTTTTGTAGGAAGAAACTTAAGATTAGGAGCCTTCGTAAAAATCCTCCAATTTTAAAAATTTTTAAGAGGACCTGTGCCTGGGCCACAATCAAATATTTCAAACATTTCGTTTAGTAGCTTGATAGTGGGCGAAGTAGATAAATTTAAATCGATTCAGAAACTGATTCTGAGTCAATCGGTATAATAAAAGGTGCATCCATTTCAGTTATGAAAATAAAAACTTTACAAAGATCAAATTTTAAAAGTATTCCATTAAACGAAATTTACAATAAAGTTTAAAAGAAGGTTAACTTTCGATTATCCAACACCATTTTATATCATATAAATTATAAAATTTGGAAAGACCAAAATAACATTTTTTTTTTTAAATGACCAATTCAAGAAAAAAAAAACTAGATAATAACAAATAATTTCTAGCAAATAAAAAAAAAAGGAACCATAATACGGAATGGTATCTAAAACAATAACCCGATGTAGTCGAAATTTTTTTGTGCATAATTTTTGTATGTAAAGAAATCAAATCGTAAAAGTTTTCCCTAAACACCATAAAAATCATACGATTTGAACGATTCTCAAATGTATATACTTTGTAACCCTTTAATGTCTATATCTGAAATTTTTATTAAATTACCATAAGTGATAAATAACAGACAAACAACTTAACAAATGATTCTGAATTAATCTCAAGCGACAAGCGATTGTTGCACTTGCTTGCAAAAGGTTACTTTCCATAAATTTCAAGTAAATTGTATGCTTTCATTTTTCTAAAAAAGTATGCAAATGTAATAATGGAACAATTTATTTAAATGAACAAACTCATTGAAATATTTCAAGAGGAAATTATATACGTCCGTTTCTTTGTAAATTTCCTTAAATCGTTCAACTGTAAAAATTTTTATTATTTTATAGAGTTTATGCAGACAAATTCAATTTCAATTTCAATTTTTTTTTTTTTTAAATTACTTGTGTAAAACTCCTGTTTATCCTTGAATCACCTTTTGTCAAAATTTAATATCTAAATTGTTATTTTTGATTTCTTGATTTATTCGGCTTTTTTGATACTTTAAAATATTATCCGTTACCGTTTTGAATGACTTAAGTTCTACAACTGAAACAATGCTCTTACGTTTTGACTTCATTTCATTTCATTTCATTTCTCTTCATTCCATTTCATTTTCTATGATAACACTCAGCCAGACGTAGTTTTCACTTAATTTATATGTAAGAATGCCTTTGTATAGTTATAAATTTTTATGAACATACATATGCACACACCCATCTATATACATACATAGGAATATGATTACCCTTCATAAGTATTTGATAATTTTTGATATTTGAAAATAGTTATTTAAAAAAAAAATAAGAAAAAAAAAAAAAGCAACTAAAGTCAAATATACAAATGAAAGATTAAAAGAAAAATCTAATAAAATCAAGACTGTAACTAATCATAGGTCAAATGTGCATTTTATGCCACACCTTTTTTACATATTTTATATTTTGTATACACTTTTACGAATCATATCTCTCTGACTTCTTTCACTTGGCCTCATACATATTTCTACATGTTTAGAATTTTCATTCTTTTTTTATATTGTATCTATGACTCGAAGTGGTGGGGGGTATATTCATTTTGTCATGACATTTGTAAAATCCAGAATTAAACATCGGAGACTCTACAATTTTAATTAGCATTAAACTCTAAAAGGATTTAGGCAGCTCTGCCTAAAACCTGTGTATTGTTAACATTCTACCGATCGCACAAAAGGTTTATCTAGTTTAAAATTGGCAGAAATAGCCGGAAATCTTAGAGGCAATTTGAAAATCGGTCAACAGACCCGCTTACAGTGAAACGTAAACTGAGAAAATCTCAGTTTTTCTAAGTACAATTTTGTGATATCATTGCGCCTTATTTGGAAACTGTACATAGATAGAAAGCTAAAATTTTGGCACAAAATTGTATAGTAAATACGATGAAGGGGCATGTACGCCATCATCTATGCACGGTTATATAATTTTCGATATGCAAGTTTTGCTATTGAAGGCCACTACGCCTTTCTTAAGTTGAAGACATTAAGTGTTACAAAGCGAGGCATGTAACGAAAGGTACCCAGAACATTAAATTTAGGGTATTCGTATGAAAAAAAGTTTCACTTACATTTCCTTTTTTTTTTTTTTTAGTGATCTGATCCAAAGAAGAACAAGTGGACAAAGAAGAACAGTTTGATTTTTGAAGCGAATATTTCGTCCTTGTGGAAAATTGTTACCATCTGGAATGGTCGAATTGCATGAACAATGAAATCTAATATAAAACGAAAATTCTACTAACTCCACTCAATTAATCGAATTTTTTTTTTTTTTATAAACAAACATTTCTATAAAAATTATGATAATGTATAATGATTGTGCATGCTATAAATATGATGAAATTATCTATGAAAAGGGACATATTCAAAAATTTGAACTTTTCAAAATAATTATTTTATCCAATTTGAGTAATAATAATTCAAATGCAATTGCTTTTCTAAAAACATTATAATAATTTAGATAAAACTAAATGATTGGCTATATCTTTTAAATTTTCTTAAAAGTACAATAAGTACATCAGATTTTTCCAATGAAAACATCAACTATATATGTGTTGTCAATTATATTAGGCGTATTTGATGTCCATGTAATAAATTAATCCATTAAAATTTAATCCATTTTTATTTCTATTATTTGCTTCTTAATTACTGAGAAAACCTTAATATTTTATGAAGAGATCATTTAATGACCAATCAAATAATTTGGGTCGCTATATTAATAAGAATAATAATAAAATAAAACTAATTGCAATGATTTCTTTAGTTTTAAAATTATTGCTAAAAATAAAAACAAAAAAAAATGTTAGTTAATAAAGATCGGCCCTTAAAAGTTTACATTGCAAGTTGGCTCTATTTATTTAGATAAAAATATTTCAATTTATCAATTCATGTAAACTAAATTTTGAAAAAAAATGCGATATAGCCAACGGTAACACGTTGGCTATATCGAGTTGTACGACGCTTCTTCAACTCCCTTTCCAGATTTCATAATTTTATCAATAACTTTATTTATATTTATTTTGTTAAAAGACTAGACCCCAATGGTAGTAGTATTTTATTTTGGAAAATGTCTCTAGATAAATGAAAATCTTTTAATTAATTGTTTCACATTAAAACTATTCAGATTCAGATAAATGGACATTGATAATATAAATTAATAAAAGATCTCAGTTCATTCACTATTATACGATTTTATCCTAAAGGACTATATTGTCCAATGATTTCATATATTCACAAAATTTATTTTTAAAAAACTCGTTACTATAAATTACCCATTAAATTGCATTAAAAATTTGTTATGTTTTTCATGGAACACGTCATAAGGCGTCATGCAAGGATGGATCATAAAAATTACTCCATTACACTCTCATTTATTTACGGGCTCTTTTATTAATAGTTCAATGAATATTTTACATGCATACCTGCCGTGAAGGCTCAAATGTATGGTACCATCACGACCAGCTTCCAATTTAAAGCCTGCATTGCATCTAGATACGGAGCTTTCCTATTACTCCTTTGCTTAGCTTAAATTAGCCCAATAAGCCTAACCAGCTAACCATTTTATTAGGGAAATGGAACCCTGTACGACCACCCATATATATGTTTGAACGAGCATCGACCGTGTTATGGGCACCACAGCCCCCCATTTCAATATCACCACAATGAGCTTTACTAAAACTGGTGATCCCATGATACCAAATTAAATTTTTGTTTGGTTCTTTCTCATGACTCATTATGCCCCTTGGCATGAGCCACTCCCAGTTGACCAGGTGCTTCTCAGGATTGGTTGCCTCCGCTCATTTATTAACAGGGCCATATACCCATATGCCAAAGTCCATAAAAAGATTGCACTTTAATAACAATAATGTAAAAAAAAAAACCCATAGAAGGAGAGACAGCCTCAAAGCCCTTACAAAGAAAATTTGCATTTGAATTAATCATTATAATAAGAAGATCTGCTGGCATCTTAAAGTTTACTGAACCGTACAAAATATCTACATAATCTGCATAAATTCAATGCAATTTAATTGATTTAATTGATTAATAAATTCTTAAGTAAAAAAGTAGTACACATTTTATTATTTCAGAATTTTTTGACTGTTACACATGCCCAAACATTTCATTTGAGAAAAAAAAAAAAAATAGTGCTACAAGAAAATATATTTAATAAAGTCAATGTTATAAATATTGCTAAAAATTTTTTTTCTTTTTTTTTTTTTTTTTTGTTGCATTTACAGACACTTCAACAACACCAATAACAAACAACAGCAAAAACAATAACAACAATTATAATGACGAACTTTACAATTTCTACAATTTCTATGGCATTTTAGTATTATTTTTATTATTATTATTATTTTTATTATTATTATTATTTTATTGTGTTACCCGTTGTCCTTTTCGTTGTTGTTATTGTTATTGTTATTGTTATTGTTATTGTTGTTGTTGTTGTTGTTGTTATTGTTGTTGTTATTATTTTTATGTGTGCTCCATTTTTTGTAGAGTTTCATAATTAAACCTCATACTTTCTTACAGTAATATCCACTTGACGTTTACGTTTGCGATGAGTGGTGTAAAAATAATAGCAAGTGTCGTCCGATAATTCATCACTTGATACGGAAGCAAATAGCGCACTTTTACGAGGACTAACTTCTTCCGTAGCAGCTTTATTTCGCTCATATGTCTCACTATAATAATAATAAAAAAAAAATTAAAAAAAAAAAAAAAGCAAATAACTTGTAAAAATAAGAATATTAAAAAGACAACATGTTGTTGTATCAATCAATTAAGAACTGAATAACAAATTAAACAACAAACGCAAAAATCACTAAAAAGCTAAACAAATCATTGATAGAACTCAATAATGCGTACAAAAAAAAAAAAAAAAAAGAAAAAAAATAAAATTCGTCTAATTTGATCCAATTTGAAACATCCATACGCCCTTGTATAGAATGCAATGGCATGATGAATTTTTTTTTTTAAACAATTTTAACGGTTCTAAGAGTACTTCGGATATTTGAACTGATAAATCTAAATTGTTAGAGAATTTTATATTGCTCAGGGATCTTTAAGAGCTGTCTGGATACAATTTCTTTAAGATATTAAAAAAATATTTTGGCAAAGTCTCCCTCCCAGATGCATATAAAATTGAAATGATTTAAAATGATTTATATCATAAAAATGAATAGCAAGTCCAATATAAATGCCCGGAAGATTTCTTTTTTCAGCTCTCTAAATGAGCAAATAAATTTTAATGTTATAAATCAAGAAATTAATACATACAACAAAAAAAAAAAATATGAAAGAATATTATTGAAAGCTTTATGGTTTTTTTTCTGTTTTTTTTTCGTTTTTATTTTCCAACTTGGTCAACCCCGGCCCCGATTATTATTATTACATTGCACAACTATTACGCCTAAGCTATGATGGTTAACGAAAGGTAAATCAAGAAAGGGGAAAAAAAATATCAAAATATTATTGGTTGGCCCAAGGGGTCCGGTCCCACAAAACCTCACATCTCATCATCAGAATGAATCAAAAACTTTCTATATTGATTCCCTTAACATATACCAAATATACCAAATATCTATAGATAAATATATTTTCACCACCAAATAAGGCTTAGCGAGTGATCTATAAAATGAATCAGTTCTGTACATTTTTTTTTTTTTTTTTTTGAATGGACGCATGCCTTTGTACTAAATTATATCAGATGGACTGATGATAAATCTATTTAAGAAGAGATTCTCAATCAATCAGTAAATGGCAACTTATATTTTCCTGGGTGCTACATACCACAAAAAGTGTAGGGTATTTTTTAAAAAGAAAATTTTAACAATTGTTTGATTTTTGTGTAAAGTTTTTTTTTTTTATATTCTTCAGTGTAATCAATCGAACTTTATAGATAGTACACATCATAAAACTTCCAATAAGATTTCGCTTTAATTACCAAAAAAAAAAAAAAAAAAAAAAAAAAAAAAAAAATTAAGCAAAAATAAAAAACATTAACTACTGAAACCAAATAAAATGGCGTTTCCATATAAAACATCTAAATGTTTTTATAACACATCGTCCATTCAAAATAAAATTTTCTCGATGCTCAAAATCAAAATAAAATACTATCAAAGTATCGTTAGTAAAATATAGCAAATGTTTTCCTCTACTTTTCATACCCTACACCACCACTTTTTGTATAAAAAAAGTTCTTATAATAATTTTGTGGATGTAATACCCAGAAAAACTGTTTACAATAAAACCATATTTTGCTTTATATATTAAAATCGATGCATCGATCTTGCCTGCCTGCCTGCCTGCCTGCCTGTCTGCCTGTCTGCCTGCCCCTTAATCATTTATTTATTTGTTCACCTTTGTTCGTCTAGTTTTATTAGTAAAAGCGGCGATTGGCAATTTTTTTTTATGAAATATTTTTTATATGAATATTTTGAAAAAATTTTTTAATTTGTGTTGTTTGATTTTCATGAATATTTTTGTAGCAGTAGTGTAGGGTACACAATACAATAATTCATTACCGGCCCACAAACAAACATTTGGCAAACAGTTACTGGTACGTAATATGCTGAATACGGAAATGTTTTAAAAACATTTAGATGAAAATCAAAAAATAATGAATAAAATTTTTATACGCTTACAATTTATTACTGTAAAATCCACAATGTCGATTGGTCGATCGATTGATCAAAACGAATAAACGATCGATCGATCGATCGATCTAACGAATGGAGAAAAATTATGGTATGGCATTTAAATAAAATCGAATGAATTTTCAATACACAAAGTCAAGTTTTCCTTCATAAAAACGAAAAAAAAACATCCACGCAGCTTTGATTTTTCATGATGTTTTTTTTGTTTGTTTGTTTGTTTGTTTGTTGTTGTTGTAAATATATATATATATATATATATATATATATAAATAAAAAATATATATGAAAAAAGTAGAACCCGATTTTTTTTTCCCGTTTTATAGATGAATATTTTTTAAAAAAAGTTTTATCACTAATAAGGTAATTGGCAATGTTGTTGATAGATTCTTCTACAATTAGAAACAGCAAAAATTCGAAAACAAAAGAAAAAGTTTTTTTTTCATTTTAGACAAAATAAAAAATAATAACAAAAAAAAAAGCAAAAAAAAAAAAAATGAAAAAAAAGTACATCCACACATAAATATGGATGGATGATTGGTTAAAAATATGACTTACATGGTCTGTTTAAGATGAGCCATTTCTTCTTCCATGCGAGCAATTTTTTCTTCTTGCTTTACACGCAACATTTGACTGCGCTCATTACTTTCTTCTAATAATTTAATCATATGCTCCTGATTGGATAATTCCATTTGTTTGGCACTAACCGTTGAAAATAGATTACGAAATTCTTCAGTTTTTGCTCTCAATTCATTATTTAACTGAAAAAAATTTTTTTTTGTAATATTTGAAAATTATTCATTTTTCATGAATATTAATTAAAAGAAAAATTTCGACATAAAAATTTATTATAATGGAATCTTATTAATGGCATCATATCGGTCAAAATTGGTTTTATCATTTTTAATTGGACTTGATAAATATCACACCATATAAAATTTATTAAATTGTTAGGTTTACATATCTTTTTTTTTTTTTTTTTTGTTTTTTTGATTTCTATTAATTTCCGAATTTGATAGATGTGTATTGAACAATCGATCTTGCAGTCAGTTATCAAATTTGTATTTGGAATTGTCAAAATGTTGTATATATTTTCATTTATTATTTACCTCATTAATTGCAGAATTTTTTTCACCAACTTTAGCATACAATTCTTCCACATGGAGACGTTGATCCTTATCATTTGTTTGTAAAGAATTTATTAATTTACTGCGTACATCTAATAACTTTTGATCCCGTTGAATTTGCTCTTCCAATTGACCGATATTATATTGCGCCTTCGATAATTCAATTTTCAATTTCTCAATTTCACGACGCTTCTCCGCTTCCGATTGTTTCAATTTCGATATCTATGAATAAAAAGACAGATAAAAATGAAGAATAGAATGATATCAAAATAAAAACGCGATTTCGATTTTATTTTGTATCCAAATTCCTCAACAAAAATTTTTCATATATATAAATAATATTTGAAATATATTTAAAAAAAGTTCACCACTTCTAACTGTAGACCCCCCCACCCAAAAAAAAAAAAAAAAAAAAAAAAAAAAAGAAAACCTTAGAATCTTCTTGAGTTCGTATAAATAAAAAAAAAATTTCAATATGATCATTTTATATGTAAAATGTGAAAATGTCAGTAGTACATACATTATTTTATTAAGATTTTTCAAAAAAAAAAAAAAAAAAAAATGTCAAGTAGAATTAAAGTGCTTTTAAAATGAATAAAAATTTTTTACAATACGTTAAACTTTTTTTTTACCTCTAATTGATTATCCTTATGTGATATTTGAGGAATTTGCTTGTTCCCTTCTAATACTTTTTGTAATTCACTGAAATTGCAATTTATTATATTTTTAACCTTAAAAATTCTCACTTCAAGTTATACAATTTTTACTTACGCTATACGATTTTCAGCTCCATTCAATTTATTTAATAATTCAGCCTCCTAATATGAAAAGAAGAAATGCATATGAAAAATAATAGATAAAAAATAAAAAAAATTTATTTATATTTATTTGAAAAAAAAAATTAAAAATATTTCTACGTTATACGATACACATACAGCACTGTCAACTCTTTCAACCGATTGCAATTCTTCTTCTAAGGCGGCCTTTGCTTCCATTAATTGTGTAATTTGCTCTTTTAATTCCTTAATTTCATTTTGATATTCTTGTATTTGTTGTGCATGATTTATGCAAACTTTTTGTTTCATTTTCAATTCGTTAATTTTAGCAGCATTATCTGATATTTCTCTAGACATATTTTCAATGATGACATTCTTTTGTTTCAAATCCTCTTTATCCTTTTTCAAAGTACTCTCATATTCTTTAACCTTTTTCGTTAAATTGGACATACTTATTTATTTCATATTTATTAAATTAGCCCAAAATTAATACAAAATTATAAAATAAGAATGATAATAATTGTTATTATTTCGATTGATATCATGTCATTTATATTAGACTATCTACCTGATTTTTGCCGTTTTCAATTCATCTTCTACATTCTTTTTATCTGTAAGCTCTGCATTTTTTTGAAATTCTAATTGTTTTATGGTTTTCTTTAACTATGAAGAATATTCATGAAAGTTGATAAAAATATCATGAATTGTTTTATTTATTTATTTTTATTTTTTTTTTTTTTATTCAATTAAAAATACCTCAAGAATTTGAGTTTTATATTGAGCTTCAATCTCACATTTGGCCTTTTCCATTTCTCGTATCTTGTCTTCATGTACTTTCTGAGCTTCATTCAATTTCATTTCGGCATGTGTTACAGCTTTTTGAGCATCCTTGGAAATTTCAAGAAAATACAAAAATTTTAACATATAATAAATTCCTTTCCGATTGCCCTTACCTGTAATTCCTTGTGTAATTTGGCAACATCCTCATATGCCTTTTCAGTAGAGCTTACTTCACTCACTATATCATATAATTGATGCAATGCTGAAGACTAAATATATTTAAAAATTTATACATTATCAGATTATTAGAAAATTTTGAATATAACGAAATCATACCCGTAATTTATCCATGGCACTCTTATCGAACATAGGATGATTCTTATAAGTCTCTACCACATTATTCATAGTACATTCTATTACGCTTTTCAGTTTATCTTTAAAATCTTTTATAGAGTTGGCAGCTAAGAGATATAGAAAAAAAAAAAACCAATAAAAATTAACCAACTAAGAGAAGGCGCTTCAAAGAATTTTGATTTATTTTTGCATGCCATACATAAAAAAATAATCAATTTTACTGACATTAATTACATAATTAATTACTTGGAATTAATTACTTAACTGGGAAAAAAAAAAGCGAAATTATAAAAATAAATTAAGTAATCTAAGAATAATTACGTAATTTAGCTGGTGCTTTTGACCGATCATCATTATGAATCATCAATTCACCATGATCATTTCGTACAATCGCTACAAATTTATAATTATCTTTTATTTGTTCCGGTGTAGTACGTTGCATGTTATTCAATGTTTTCCAAAATTCACTTTGCATGGCACTTAAACGTTTTTCAAGACTATCGAATGAGTTCGCTTTAATGTTACTGCTGCTACCTTTTCTAGTTTCTTTGATTGAAAAATTATCTTGATCACCAGCATTCGAAAGTACTTTTGGTACAGTTACTGATGCATCCGGCACTGCTTCCTCCTTCTTTCCATTAGCATCTCTATCAGATTTTGCATTGGATCTCTTAGGCGATACTGATGTACTTTTCAATGGAAGCTGTGACGCTGTGCTAGCTACGATGAAATATAAAATATAAAATTATTTCATTTACATTTATTTCTTTACATTTTTGATCATTTGAATGATGCTTTTAATTTTTTTTTTTTTTTTTTTTTTTTTTGTATTGAAAATATTCATCTAGTCCATCTGCCTTTTAGAAAATTACATATCTAACTAATTTATAGGTGGAAAATTTTGAAATATTATAAGCATAAAGAAATTTTTCTAAAATGCATTTGAATTCTTCAAAATTAAAACGAAAATAAATCGAAATCCATCCAGCTATTTAAGGGCCTTCTTTTTAAAGAAAAAATTAGAAAGTGTCACGTAAAAAATTTGAAATGGACTGGTATGAAGGTATAACTTTTTTTTTACAGCATAACTTTCGATTTAATAAAAATTTGGGCTTTATGGACCCAAAGCAAATGTAAAAACTTACTACTACTCCTGGGTATGGCTGAACGTAATGTATTAGCTTTTTGCGGCGTTGCTTTACGTTCTGTGCTACTCTTAGCTGTATCGTTTAAAGGATCAGATTTCTTATTATTTTGCTCATCCAAATTAGGCTTCGGTTGTGTCGGCTTCATACTTCGTGACAATGATCTTGTTGATACGAATTCTTTTCGACTTGTTTCTTTAGGGGTCTGTTTAACTTCTTTACTAAATTCGTTATATCTGTTTGTATACTAAAAAAAAAAGAAAGAAAAAAAAAAACAAGGGTATAAAAAGAACAACAATAATTTGGAAAGAGACATTTTTTTGGAACATTTTGCCACGTCAACTATTGCAAGCATAACTAGACTTTATTCAAACTGATATAATAATAACGCCTAACCGTTAAGTTTCATAATAAAACAAATACGACTAATTGATATCCGTATTCGTTGAAATACGTTGGAATATTAGAATTTTTTATAGTATGCCTTGGAAATTTTAAAATGTTCAACATATTGAACGTGATGAAAAGCTCACTTAATGAAATTTGCAAAAACAAAGAAAATACAAAAACAAAAAAAAAATTCTCCTACTTTTAAGGTCTTTAAGGGAATATGACTCTTTCCAGTAACATTTGATCCCTATAGAATAGACAAACGCAACAAAGTTTTAGATGAAATTTTTTTTAAATTTCCCCTTAATTAATAGATAAATCATTTCCACTCAATTAAAAAACATTTTCGCAAAAAAATAATGTTTGCAAATATTGCGAAAATTGTGTATAGCGATTACTCACTCTTTTGGCTGACGTTGATGTACCCATACTTGTTGCACTGGTAGTTTTTGGCGTATTTCCTCCAGCTACATTGCGCCTATCGCTTAATAATGTGGATGCTGACGTGGCCGGTGCAATTGATGTAGTTTGCTGCTGTTGCTGTTTCGATGCCATATTTGTTCCAGTGCCTGAAATCGAAACTATACCGGTACTTTTTTGACTTGTTAATGGGGCAACAGTGGATGGCTTTTGCTGTTGATTTGTTGGTACTGGCGTAACTGAACTTTGTTTATTTAGCGATTTTGTTGAAGACTTCGATGCAAATTTCTTTTTCTTACGACTCGCTTGTACATCTCAACAAGCAAAATAAAATGTGAAAAGTAACCCAAAAAAAAAGCATTTTATGAAATTAATTACATTTTTACGTTATAAATATATAAAAATTTGTCTGCATGTATATTATTTATTTATTTTTTTTTATATACCAGTAGTAGGTGTTGCTATTGTTGATTGTGTTATCTGTGGAGGATTATCCTTAACAGTATTCGATTTTTTTGGTGATCGATTCATTATAAATTGCTGCTAATCGGCTATTGCTATTCAATTAATGCTGTCGTCTCTATTCCTCCTGTTAGTCTCTGTATCCTTTAATATAATAATACTGATGTTGTATTTACTTCAATATATATATATCTGTGTGTATCTGTGTATGTGTTTGTATATATATATATATATATATATGTACATATATTTTGGAGCGCTTCAATTAAATTTGGCCCGATTTATGCTTCTTTGTACTTTGGTAAAATAATCCTTATAAAATAAAATTGTCTTCTTTTATGCTTCTTCTTGTTGTTCTTTTTTTTTTTATTTTTCTGTTTTTTTTTTTTGTATCGTCGTATTTGGTAAAAATTGAAAGTTTTCACGTTTTGTTAGCGTTCTTTTTTTTTTTTTCCTAAAAAAACATGCACATACTCATGTGCAAAGGCACACAAAACTTATACGCACACAGAAATACGTACTTACAGAATCATAGAAAAACGCGAAAAAAAATACTTATTAGAAAATGTGCGATATTTTTTTTTTGTAATATATACATATATATATATATATATATATATATATATATATATATATATATATATATATATATTTATATATATATTATTTATTATTTATATATATATATATATTTATTATATATATATATATATATATATATATATGTTTTTTCTTTTGTTTTTGTTTTTTCTTATTTTTAGCAAAATTATAAAAGACACCAACAAAAAAAAACGTTCCGTCGAAACTGTTAAGCAATAAGATAGAAAAATGTACAAGCAACAAGAATACGCAATTAAAATAAAAAATTATATGAAAAAAAAATTTTATTCTCTGTGACAGTCAATTTTGAATTTTATGAAAACGTTTACTTTGATATATTGAACATTAGAAAATTTTTTTATAATCAGCAGGTTTAAAAAAATTATTTATTTATAAATATTTTTTTAATTCATAAACACATTCATCAAAGGATCATTAAAACTTTATGAATAAGTTTTATGGGCTGCCAGAAATTCATCAAAATAATCGTAGATTCTTATGGAGCCTTAGATGTATGAGGCAAAATATGATTTAATCATTTATTCACTTACAAAATTTGACCAATATTTTTCATAATACTTGTACATTTCGGTTTGCCAACTTTTGCAGTATTCGAGAATTGAGTAAAAAATTAAAGAATAAAAGCGACAATGGCAATTTAATAAAAATCTATAAGTAAGCGTATCGATTTTGTTAATTTTTGCCCAAATATTGTAGGACAATTTTATAAAAAAAATAAAAGAAAAAAACTGAAAAAGCGAAACTAAATAAAATAAAAAAAAATCAACTTTTTACGTTAATGAATAACTTTAGTTGTCCATGTTTAAAATTTTTTGGACTAATAAGTACAAAATATATATAAAAAGAAGATACTTAAGTATTGTTTAGTTAAACATTGCATAATAATGACCTTAATTTATGTGCCAAACTTTTAGCTTTCTAATTGTTGGACTTTTTTTAATTGTAAGCGAAATATTATAAATTTGTGCCTAAAAAGCAAAGGTCACCACAGTTTACGTTGCATTGTGGACATGTCTTTCAATCAATTTGTCCCAGTTGCAATTCTAAACAACGTGTAAGGGCTTCCAATGCTTCTGCCAAATACCAGATGGATTTCACAAATTTTACAACTAGGAAAATGTTTACAACAGACAGACATACAAATGGACAGTTCAGTATGTGTTTTACAAGCATACCTGCCGTGAAGGCTTAACTTAACATGGTACATGTACCGTCACGACTACCTTCCAATTTAAAGCCCGTATTGCATTTTATATACAAGGCTTAATCTTTGGGATCCAGATTCGAAGCCTTCCTTTTACTTCTTGGCTTAGTTTGATCAGCTCAGCCTCAGGTATGCCTACCCAGCTAACCATTTTATTCGGGAAATGGAACCCTGCACGACCACCTATATATATGTTTGAACGAGCATCGACCGGGTTATGGGCACCACAGCCCCCCATTTCAATATCACCACAATGAGCTTTACTAAAACTGGTGATCCCATGATACCAAATTAAATCTTTGGTTGATTCTCATGACTCATGATGCCCCCTGATGATGGCCGGCATTACCAACCATGAGCCACTCCCAGTTGAGCAGGTGCTTCTCGGAATTGATTGCCCCCACATACAAATGGACAAACATATCTAAATCGATTCAGAATTTGATACTAATAATAATAAAATATATATATATTTAACAGTGCCTCCGACGCTTTCTTTTGGGCCTTACAAACATAACTCCAAAATGAGTATACTTCTATCCCTAGGTACAAAAAATTATTACATTAATAAAACAAAAATCGGATCGTATCATTATAAAATGATTTAATGGATTTGTACTTTCCGATTCGCATTTTCCGAATGCTTGAATAAATTTGAATAAAATGTACGAGATGTTAATTTTAAAGTTCCGATTAGAATGTACTGATATTATTATAAAGTAAAATAAAAGTAGTGAGAATCACAAAAACTTCTATTGAGAGGTATAAACTTTACCATTATTAGGAAGATATTACTAGTATTAAAATGTTGCACCAGAGAAAATAATTAAAAGAATTAACAATTGAAATTATTCTATAATTTCACCTTTTTCATTTAAAAGCGAAAAGTTAAACTCAAACCAATTCGCTTGTCGAATTTTCTATTAAATGGTCAATTCGACTAAAATATTTAGTTACGCCGCCTATTAAATCTAAAGTTTTGGCATGGAGAAATCTGGAGATTTCCATAAATTTGCTCTACCGCTAATATCAAGTGTTTTCATGTCAATTTGTGGTATATGTGAACCACTTAATGAAAGGCCATGACCAGCAGCCTGATTAGAGTTCAAATCAGCAGAAGCCATTATCTGAGTGTGTACGAGTGTGTGATGCAACAGCATTCATTTTATGATTATCTTCTTGTAAAAGGTTCAATTTGGCCGTATCTGTTAAATATTTATTAAAATTGTTAATATTAAAATTGTTAATAGAGAAAGGGCCAAAATGTGACAAAAAAGTCAGGCTTTGGCCTTTTCTCTATCAAGAGACAACACAAAAGTGATCTACAATAATCGATTGATGTGATTTGATTTGTTTCCAATTAAGTAATTCAAGTTTACTTTTTGCTTCTAAATTGCCCCTTAAAAATGCACTTAAATCTTATGAAAGTTTCAATTTAGGCATAGTCTCAATTTAAATTGATTGCTTAAATTCCGAAATCGTTAAGTGACACTTGTGTACGAAACACATATTACCAGGATAATTAACTCTTAAATAGGCTTTTAAATATAATCAATAGAAAGTATTGTAGCAGCCATATTAAATACACCATAATAGTTTGAGTCATTTATAGTAGGATCCAATTAAGTAGAGACTTAAGGCGAGATTGTCATTCAACAAAAGTGTCAGTCACTTCATGGAAATATAATACTTTTTGTAACACTAGATTCATTATTTTTAATAAACATATAAATTTTGTTTAAGTCACACCAATTAAAGGAATTAAAACTAAAAAAAAAAAACTGAACAAGAAGAAATCTGTGGAAGTTATTCATTCCAATTCTATTCAATTCTACTCAAACATAGCGAAATTTCCTTTTAATTGATTAAAAACCTGTTGAAATGTAAAATTTTAAAAGATAATTTTTTTTTGTATTGTCGAAATATATTTTGAGAATTTCAAATTAAATTTCATAAGAAAAATTTCGTATTATGGTAAAAGGTTCAATTTGATACCAATTTTGCTTAGATATTTCAAATATTGGAAATAACTGTGAAAATTGTAAATTTCATGGAAAAAGATGCATTTTACGACAAATATTTGGAAAATTTCTATGATCATTTAGTCAAAGAATACGTTCATTACTTAAAATATATTGAAAAGTAATTCTTGTGGTTCCATAATAAAAATAAAAATTAAAGGCATTAAAAAAGTTATAATTAAAATGAAATTAAATTGATTTAGAAAGAAATTCTAAAACAATGCAAATAATAATAATAATAATAATAATAAAATGATAATTCCATCTCGAATACTTTTTAGTGTTAGTTACATGCGTTCAATACAAACTTAATACATCTTTTACTGCAAATGGTAGGTATGCCATAGAATTTTTATAGAGATTATGATTATCGTGAATAGAGAGTACATTATTACTAAAACAATTAATGATAAGCTTTTGGAATGTTTAGTCATCCAACACATCAATTAATAAAATTAATACCTCATTTATATACATTTACTTGAGATTTTCAGTTTTATGTAACACTCAAGAGGTATAAATTATAGATTCAAAATGTAATTCTGAAGTGTTAGGTATAATATAAAATGGGTATTGCCACAAGTATATCTGATAGTTACAAACGTTTCCAAAAAATTATAATACCCTCTATCATTACAAGTGTTATAGGATAGAAAAAATTAAAACAAAATTTTGTGGTCATTCCGAGCATGGCAAATTTTACTGTGTTATATTCTGTAAAAACAACTAGAATTATCCATATTTAATATTAATAACAATTGATGTTTTTTAATATCACATTGTCTGTCTATCTCTTTTTATCATTATACCTGTCTTTCTATATATATATTTTATATAGCTATTTGCATAATGCTAGTAGAATAGTTTGTATGAAAGCAACGAATTTAAAAAAATTTAAAAATACTCGTAAAGTATCCTCTTCCTCTCTCTCTCTCTCTCTCTCTCTCTATGGTTCTCTTTGCTTCTCTCTGTATCTTTTTATGTGCCTTGCATTTAAAGCTTGAACACGATTTGATTTGTTTGAAGAGGTAATTCGTTTCACCGGAAGCGGCAGTTTGTAAATTTAGTTTCTACAATAGCAACCACCATAAAAACACTTTCCAACACTAATAATTTAAGTCTGCATAAATTAAATGAATGCATGTACAACGAATGCCTGAATGAGTAAACACAGCAAGAGAGAGAGAGTAATTTTTTTCTCGCACAATGCACGTGCATTTATACATATGTTTATATCTACATATCTATATATGCATAAGAGTATCCATGTAATGTAAGTGGCCAATAATATTATAATGCGTATAATGAAAATTATGGAGAAAATTTCATTATATGAAAATTTTATGCGAGTATAATAAATGTGAATTCTAGTAGAACACAAACGGTAAAACGTATACAACGTTAAAATCGGTCGGTATATAAAATTTTATTATATTTGATTGTTATTTCTATTTTTTTTTACTTACACCTCTTTTGGTGATGTTTTCCTGTTAATGGCATGGAAAGAAACTTTAAATTAAAATGGAATTTATATTTTTCACCAACCAAAAAATAAAAAGTACAATATAATTACGTGAAATTTAAGCCATAATTTATATATCATTGCTACAAGAAGCCTCTAAAATGCTTTCAACATAAATGAAATTTTCGCATTCTTTGCATTGTTTCCATTATTTTTTAGTTTTCCTTTTTTTTTTATTTTTTGAAGAGTGTTTGTTCAGTTTAATAAGAATATGTTGAATTTACATTTTAAAATGCATTTACAGAATAATGATTTCTGTTTACATCCACTTATTTACCTTGTACAGGGTATTATACATTTGTGTAGATGTTTGTAACGCCCCCAAAAGGAGTTTAGAGAGACACATTTTTTATTATACCGAATTAATTTCGAATTGTGAATCATTTGTCTACCGGATGTCTGTAATTCATTAATTTGAATTTTTAATCACTTTAAGCAAAGTGTTTTACGGTATATAAGAAACGGCCCTGGCAGACGTACTTGTTCTAAATAACAATTATTGTTTATATGATACGATCGATTTTCAATCAAACAATCACACGATTCATTTAAGATAAGAGAGGAGCTAGTTAGAATATTACAATTGATTTACAGAAAAGTTTAGGTGAGATATTGTTTAGTAAAGCTGAGCATCTTAAACAAAAAAATATGTAGATTATTTCAAAACTTTATGCTTTAATATCAATCGAAATTTTCGATGCAACCTTTATATACTGACCATCTAAACTGAACTTCCATTTTGTACCAATTATCATGCAAAATCAAATCCACAATTATAACTGACTTTCATAAAAGTTTTTCATATTTTACTAAAATAGTGCTTTATATGAGAATCAGTTATAAAAATAGTTCGATTATATCTATTTTCAACAAAATGCCTGCTTCGATCGAAAGCAATTTGTATTATAAATTTATTAAACTTAATATTTGAAATAGAATAAATTATATATTTGTCAGATAGGCGGACAGACATACACCTATATAGCCTTTAAATAATTCGAAATAAAAGCACCATCGAATCTTTATAGTTGTTATGATAATCGAATAATTTTAATTAACCATTCATAAATTTCGGAAGCTATAAATTTAATAATATATCCAAATATTTTTCAGGCCCTTTTTCAATTTGTATTACAAACTTTGTTATCTCTAATGAATTTTTTAAAGCGCTATTTATAAATGAAATGTAATTAAAATGAATTAATTAATTTTTATATCGAAACCTCTTAAATTTAAAGAGTTTCTTCTGATAGATTCAAAAACCCCTCACTACCCACCAAACCCTATTTTTTTTTTTATACTACAAACAAGAATAAGATTAAAATTGTGTATAAAAAGGAATAATAAATAATTATTATTTCATAATATTTGCGTGCATGTGTGCGGGATAAATTTCAATTAATTTCAATTGTTTAATAATTAGACAATTAATTAATAGGAAAGAAAAAAAAAAACTTGAAAAAATATTCCATTTGGTTATATTTTCATTTTGTTTGTGATAAAGAGTAAATTTTTTAAGATAATGCGCCACATGGATATATATTCATATAATAATTAAATTTAGTTAATAATTTGAAAAGTTTGTGAATGAAGTAAGTTTGTTTACGTAGACTTAGACAGACACGTTTTGATCAGAACATTTAAAACTTATTAAAAATGATTAGCTTTAGATCTGTTTTATAATTACTCTTCGTATAATGCCTTTTATCCATAAAGATTATTGGATGGATACAAATCGTTATTTTTAAAGTTTTTCTTTTTTAGCAAAACTCAATTTACAAAAAAAAAAAAAAAAAAAAAAAAAAGATCTCCTGATATAAAAAGTTTATATGCATAAAATTAAATCAAAATTTTAGACATATTATCCTAAGAAAGTATGTCTGTCTATATAAATTTGTTGTCTAACTACAGGACACAATTTTTAAGATATTTTACGGAAATTTGCCACATAGAAATAGATTTTGATGTAGTGGCGAAAAAAATTCACTATTTTGAAAATATATTAACGAAAATTGGCACGTAATTATATTTTGATAAAAAAAAATAATATTCAAATCGATCAATTTTTTAAACTCCCCTCCATATAATGACATTTTTAGCAAATCATTTAAATATTGAAATATTTTTATTGATAGATGTATCGGGGTAACTATCATCAACAGAAGGCATGAAATGAAATAATTATAAAATTGCAGTTTTTTATAAAATTTATCATAATCTCCTTTTCTCCATCAACTCTTTCTCTCTCTCTTTCTATCTCTATATCTCTCTCTCTCTATATATACATACATATATATATATATATATATATATATATGCCTTTTTGTGTGTCCGGGCTTGCCTTTCGTTTGGCCTTTCGTTTGGCCTTTCTTTTGGCTTTCTGCCATATAGACTACATTATTTAATATGGTTGATCAAATTAACGGTTTCTTATTAGTATTAATAACAACTATCATTCAAAATTATTGGATAACAGTTGAAGCAGGCGTAGGAGCATGTAATCGGATACCATTTGGTACGGCAGCAGCAAAGTCACCAGTTGATGATAATTATGTTATAACCATAGCCGGTAATCCCAGTAATTATGTGCCCAGTCAAAAATATAATGGTAAAACCAAGAAACAAGAAATGAAAATTTTATTCATTTTAAAATTTAGACAACAATTAAATATAATTTTTAGTGCAATTTAATTTAGAACTTTTTAATTTTTGTCAGAAATTCTTCAGCCAAGATTTTTTATCTACAAATATTTATTAACATTCAATTAATATTTTTAGTGTTATTTTCTATTCATTTATAAAGTATCTATTGTGGCTTATAATGGTCAAACATTTACCAGCTTCATGTTGGGGTTAGAGAATGAGAATGGTGATACATTTAATTTGGATGCTGTTGGGACATTTGAAATAAGCGATTTGGGAGAAACACGCTTCAGTCCACGTTGTCCTAATTTAATAGAGAATACAAATACAAATGTAAAAAGTAAAGTAGATGTTGTTTGGATAGCGCCATCAAATGCTGGCGTTGGTTGTATAAAGTTAAAAGCAACTTTGGTGCAACATCGTGATGTCTGGTTTATGGATGATGGTTATTTAACGAGGAAAATCTGTGAAGAAGAAATCGATGATATTGATATACAACCCAGTATTGTGGATCCGTGTTGTGCCTGCGATGAGGCAAAATATGAATTGACATTTGAGGGTAAATGGTCTCGCCACACACATCCGAAAGATTTTCCGGCAAATAGTTGGCGCACAAGATTTAGTGATATTATTGGAGCATCACATACCATCGATTATCGTTTTTGGCAATATGGCGGCTTGGCTAGCGAGGGATTACGTGAAATAGCTGAACATGGTTCTACTCGAACTTTGGAAAGTGAATTAAAAGATCAGAGCGATCAAATTCGTACTATAATTAAAGCTCGTGGTATATCGTATCCAAATGTAACGGGCAAAACATTTGCCGTATTTCGTGTGGACTCCAATCACCATTTGATATCCTTAGTATCTATGATAGATCCATCACCTGATTGGATTGTAGGTGTATCTGGCTTAGAATTGTGTTTACCTAACTGTTCGTGGGTGGAAAATAAAATACATAATTTATACCCTTGGGATGCTGGTACTGATAGTGGTCCTTCTTATATGTCAGCTGATCAACCACAGGTGCCACCTGATGTTGTACGGCGAATCAAATCGAATTTCCCAACGATCCGCGTTCGCCATTTTATGATCCAAGTGGAGCACCTATGAAACCTCTAGCTACTTTATATTTGAATAGAAGACGTTTATATGAGAAAACTTGTGATAATACAGAAAATGAGAATGATCCTCCTGAATGTTCCACATATCCTTGGTCTCGTTGGGATAAATGCAGCGCTAAATGCGGTCCCGGTAAGCAATATAGAGTACGGGAATTTAAAGATCCGTCTTTAGCTCGTAAATTCAAGTGTCGTAATAGTTTACGTGAAGAGCAAGATTGTGTGGGAAATAAATGCGATGCGACTGCCAATCAAGAGGAGTCAGCATCAGAAGATGGCTACCCTGGTTTAGGCCCACAAAATCCAGAATGTGCTATTTCTAATTGGACTGAGTGGACGTCATGTTCAGCAACATGTGGAACAGGAACCATGATGCGATCTCGTCATTATCTAAATCCTAGAGCTAAAAAAAAATGTCAGAAAGTTAGCCGCATAAAATTACAACAAATAAAAGCATGTCAGGGTGTCGATTGTGGTGGAGACATTAATGAGAATAGTGCAGCAATCAGTGATCGTGACAATAATGTTAATAATATTGATGCTATTGATGGAACTCGATCACTATTTGGAAATGTGAACAATGACAATCATTATTTCTCGAACTTTGAATCATACAGCCATCAACGGGATGATTATATTCCACCAGAATGCGGTGTGTCACACTGGTCGGACTTTTCACCATGTTTGGGACCATGCGGCGGTATCGGCATTAGAGAACGTGAACGCAAAGTATGGAATAATGATGAAATGTATGGTGTACAAAAACCAGATCATGATCCTATTTTAAATCCATGCCGCCATATTAAACGGCGTGAAGTGGTAAACTGTTCATTACCCAGTTGTGACGCTATTATACCATCATTATGTTACGAAGATCTTACAGTCAGCCCATGCCGCACCAGTGACGTGAGAAATTATTGGTTTTATGATCATATGAGTGATCAATGTGCTATATTTTGGGCTGATAAATGTGATAAGAATCGTAATAAATTCATTTCAAAAGAAACATGTGAAAAAACTTGCCGCCTGCCACGGCAAAAATACGAATTGCAAAGTAATAATATAAAACGAATACCAATCAATTGTGCCGTAACCGATTGGATAGAACATACATGTAATGTAACCTGCGGAGAAGGCTATCAAATCAAAACCCGTAAAGTAATACGTTCACCAAAATATGGAGGGAAGAAATGCCCGAAACATTTAATCCAATTGGAGAAATGTTATGAACGTTGCGACGATATATATTCGATAGATGGCAATTATATGGAGACACGACGTCCATTAAATTTATACCATCTTCACCTTGAAAATCATCAGCACAATCAGCGGCAACATCACAATAAAACGAATCTAAGTAATGAGCATATGGATTGTCAATATTCAGAATGGTCGGCATGGACACCATGTACAGCCAGTTGTGGCCATAATTCATATCGGCAAAAAACTCGTACTCTATTGAATACATCGTTTGCATCGAAATGTAAAGATCGTGTACGCATTGAAAGATGTGAAGTATTACCATGCCAATTAAATAGTAACGATGATGGCGTACAAAACTGGTATCAATAATTATTAATAAAAAAAAATCGCCAAAAATATCTCTTATAATAATTCATACCACAATACAAAGTTATTCAAATTGTATGTAAGTGGCAGTTGATTGTATCATAAATTAATAAACAATTAATCTAATGCCTCATGGAGAGAAGAATTGTTTTACTCTGTTTTTTCTGTTTTCTTTCGTTTTTCCTGTTTAATAAAATTTTAATCTAAGTAAGACACTCCATTATTTTATCAAACTTTAAATTTAGTATTATTTAAAGCTTAGATTAATGCTAATGTCCAATTGGTTTATCATAAAAAGGTGATTGTTGAAGTGACATTTTTCTTAGTTTTCAATTCGAATTTTATACAACAATCTTTATCAAACATTTGTAATCGCAGACTCCAAGATGCTATTAACGGCAAGTCACGCAGTAGATGAAGATTTTTACATGCTTATAAAGGGGAATTCATCTGCTTATATGCCGGGGTATAACTACAATGATAAATTTAAATGAAGTAACTTTATCCAGCACTACGGATATGAATTTTCAAAGTTTCACCTTAGTGATTGAAGCGGAAAGAAACATTGAGCAAGACCAAACTACAATCGATCAAACGATTTGGCAGGTGCTAAGTACTTTAAATGCGCTGGGAAAATTTGAAATAGTTGATCATGTTGAAATATGTTTATTTCATCCAAATATTGTTGAAAGATGTAAAACAATTTTCAAGCGACAATTTCAATCCACGTTAAAAGGAATGCTCCCATTCAATCGCAAAATAATTGTGCCATCTTGCAAGATGGACTACCAGGAATTCACAAATGATAAAGCAAAATATGAGGAAGGCTTTAACTAATTATTTGAATATTTTATTGTACACTGATTAATTGAGAGAGCTTAATTTTATTCCTCTACTATCAGAAACACTAAAAAATTTTGGCTTACTAATATTAGAGAAATTATAGCAGCTATACATATTAAGGCGTACAATTTTTGGTAAAATGGCAGCTATGTTAGTCAAGGCTTACAAGTCTTAGTTAAACATGGCTTTACAAAAATATTAGAACATGACATTCAAAAGAATTTAAATGTAGGTCAAAACCAAGGCTAAGCACAAATGTGCTTTAGATGGCTCCTTATATATATATATATCATTATATTATAAGAAATTATTAATAATAAAATATTCTTTAGGCAAGTTATGAACATACTATAATTAAAGCGCCTAAAATAAAATATCATTCCAGTGCATTGAAAACCAGTACAGTCATGGGTAGACAAATTATCATTTGTTGCAAAAATAGAACCATCACCAGTTTGGATTTTAGGTGTGGCCAATTTAGAATTATGTTTAAATAATTGTACTTGGTTGGAAAATAGACAAATCACTTTATATCCATGGGATGTAGATACAGATGCGGGTCCATCTTATTTGGTAAATATTTAATGAAAGAACTACATAATAAATAACAAACTTTAAATAACAAAAAAAAAAATCTAAAAGTGTAAATGTATAAAAAACTGGAAGGAATATTAATTGGCGAAAGAATTCGACAAAATTATCAAAAGTTCAATCAGCTTTAAAAAAAAATTTGATCTTGGCTCAAGAAATACACAAATATATCACATTTTCATAAATGGCGCTTTAATTGAAAAAAATACCGGAAAGACTAACTTAACACAACTTAGAAAATTATACTAAATCTATCATTTTTATAGAAGATTTGTATAAGGGTATAAAAAATTTTTGAAAGATGATGCTATTCTAAAAATGAATTTCCCCTTCACTTTATTTTTTTATTTAAAGTCATCTGATCAACCGCAAATCTTACCAGATATCGTTGAGCGTTCTCCAAGCCATGAAACCATTTGCAATTCTGCACTTACAAAGACTGAAAACCTATTATCGAGATTGTAATAATGGTAATAAATTTATTAAAATGGATGGACTAATTGACTAAAGAACAATTATGACATTTTGTCCATTTTCAATTTGTTTATAAATATACAGAGGGATTTTAGAATGTAATAGCCGAATAATTGGAGTGAATGTTAACTAAAATGTGGCTTGGATAGAAAAAACCCTCAACGTTTTTACAAAAATGTCCAGTTAGCAGAAAATTACAATTGTACAGTTTGTTTAAAGAAGTTACAGGATTTTATAGGTGAATAGTGTGATGAATGTAAAACGCATACTAATCAGCAGAATCTAAGTTACCAGTATGATGGTTAAGAATATGAATGGTCGAATTGGACAAATTGTATAAAAAATTGTGATCGTGTCATTCAAAAATGCTTTAGAAAAAAATATTTGGTATATAAATTGCTTAAGCCACAAATAACTAATCATGTAATAGAAATCCATTTAATAGAAATTTGGTAAAATTATTGGAGGATGACTTTTTCTTATGGTGCAAATTATGGTGACTGTATAAATTATTATTTCATTGAAACGAGACTAGATATTTCACTAAATGTCACCAGAACATCGTAACTCTTTAGTAGATTAAACGAAAAATATAAATGAGCTTTCTGATTTTCATAATAATAATCATGATAAGAAATTCAATAGCTAAATCATGAAAAGTATGCCCGATTAATGCTTAGAAAATTGACTACAATTGCATCGATTAATTATAATAAAAAAGTAACTTGCTTAAGAAATTATTGATTTAATGATATTGAGGATCATCAATGTAAATTATTCACCATACATTTTTATGGTGTATCCCTTAATAAATTTCGTTCTTTGGAACGAAAGATACATAAAAATTTGAAATATAATATTTCGTTGATATCAACGAAAAGATGAATAGAGTCCCTTTCCCTTTTTTTTTAGTTATAATTTATATTAAAAAAAAACATTTTTAGATTATGAATTTATATCGTAAAGAAAATTAAAAGAATAAATGAGTATTTAAAAAAAGTAATGATTTTATAGCATTATCCAAATTTTGTATAAAATGCCAAAAGAAATCCTGGCAATTTCTACTACCACTAACAAAAATCATACTCAATTGTATTAAATTTATCAAATAGTTATTTCCTCTTCTGTATTCTAAATATTAACATTATTTTAGTCAGTCCATCAGGCATCTTCTGTATCGAATTAGGCAGCTGAAAAATCACCTTAATTTTTGCATTCATGTAAAAACGCTACTCAAACGAGCGACCTAATAAATAGTTCTAACGAAAAGTGCTTTTTTCTTCTCTTTATATTATCATGAAAAAGAACAGCAGCGACAACAACAACAATAACAACAACAACAACAATAACAATAACAACAGCAACAATAGCAAGAGTTATAAGAAAGATCAGAGAAGAGAAAGAAGTAGAAAAAAATCTAATCACTGTCGTATTAGAAATTTCGTATTTAACAATAAAAAAAAATTCCTCATCTCTGGTAAGCCATGTGTAGGTAAAATTCTCCCCTCACCACACACACACACACACACACACACACACACACAATAAACGAATTTAAATACAATCAGTATAATTTTAGAGCTCAAAGTGAAACGAGTGAAATTTCAGAATCGTTAACTCATGAAAAAAAAAAACAAAAACGTTTATTATTATTTATGGTAAATTCTTAATAAAACTAAATTAAATTAAATTAAATTAAATTAAATTAAATTGAACTGAATTGAATTGAATTAAATTAAATGATAATATAAAGCAACATGTTACATGAAATTGTTGCTTTTAAAAATATTTATTTCACTATAATCGTATTAAATAAATTGGGCGATTTTAATGTAACAGCTAAAAAATGTACACGTTCACCTTTAAATATTCAAACATCAAAATCACCGGTTGATGATAATTTTATTATATCTATAACGGGTAATCCTCAAACATATATATTGGGGCAAATTTATAACGGTAATTCATTCATATTTATTACATTAATTAGCTAAATTTATTTGGCGTCTGATTGTCTAATCAACATTAAATATAAATTAAATGAAATCTTTATAGTAAAAGTGTATTCAAAAATATACTTATTAAACACCTCACACAACTAGAAAAACGAAAACAATTGGAAAAAAAAATAAATAAATAAAAGTGAAAGTGGAAATTATCAAAAAATTCAATTTCTTCGAAAAATTTTTCAAAAAAAAAAAAAAAAAAACTCATAATTAAGGCAAACAGTTTTTAAAATTTTATACTATAAATCATTATGAAAAGTAAGGGATATTTTTATCACAATGCTATATTGTTGAATCCCATACGTTACCCATTCAAAATCATCCATTCAAAACCAATCATTCAAATTCAACCACTTTCAATTCAAACCAACCATTCAATCTGCAAATTGATGATTCAATTGAATTCAGTTCATGCTAAAAGCTCAGTTGTAATATTGAAAATGATTTTTCTACATTTATTATGTAGATATTGGAAATTTTTTACTAACGTGACCACCTCATATGCCTCATATGTAGAATAAGCCCAAAAAAATATTGAACACAAAAATCAATCAATCTTATTCATTTTTAAGGGGCTAATAAAGCAAATTCACTCTTATTATTATATTGGGTGGATATTTTATGTAAGATTTATACTTTCAAATTTATTATTTATAATTTTAAAATGAATATTTAGAAATGTTATAATTCATTGTTAATTACAGTGCGAGCATTTAAAAAAGTATTAAATTTTACTTTACATGATGCAAAATGCTAATTCTGCAAAAGCAAATTTTATATTATTTTCTTTTTTTAATTTTTTATATTATATTATAATATTTTATTAAATTTTTTATTAAATAATATGCATTAATAATAGAAAAAGAAATAGAAAAAGAAAAAGAAAAAGAAAAAGAAAAACCAAAACAAGAATGAAATGATTTAAAGAATTTTATAGACTTTTCATTTCCGCGAGACGTGACATTGATCTTAAACTTTAATGATAAAGCAAATAAAAAAAAGGAAAAACCTACATTTGGGGCTGGGACTGGGACTGGGGCTGGGATCAAATTTTGGATACCCACCATCAATTTGATACTTTGATAATTTTTGTGGCGTATTGGCAACTCTAATTCGTGATTTACAAAAACAAACAAAAAAAAAAATTTATATAATTTCAAACTTCTTGATATTTAAAAAAAATATTTATAAAATTTTACAAATATAGTGTAAAATTAATTAAACACGCGTATACTCATTTAATGTTGATGAACCGTAATCACTTAGAAGAAATTCAAGGTTATATCGTCCATAAATATTATACATTTATTATTATAAATTATGCGATAATGAGTGACTTGCATTTTCTTTTTAAAATCATCATCCAGTGTTACATGGCATATGCATTTTATCATAATGTTTGTAACGCTTAAAAGGAGCATACTCTTTAACAGCATTAAATATCTGAAACGATTTAGTTACATCTGTCCATTAACAAATATTAAACTGGATTAATGATTTTTTTTTTCTTTTTGTATGATTTCTACGAAAAATTATAAATAAATAATTTTTAAATATTTGAATAAATAATAAATTTTATTTCATATTTGGCATTGTTTTAATTGAAATTCATTGAAAATAGGGAAAATTAAAATGACAACGCTTTTTGGTGATTTATTTATTTGAAAAATTATAGTTTTTCATTTGTTCCGCTGCCATATTTTCTGCATTTTCTTTTTTCATTACAATTCGTTTATCAATAAATGTAATTTAATAATTTTTCAAAAAAATTTTAACAGTTACACTTCACGCCTACAATGGTTATCATTTTATTAATGCCAAATTGGCTTTAGAGACTGAAGATGGCATTTCTAAAGATTTAGGCCGTTTTGTAATATTGGATGATGTAGCCACACATTATAGTCCAAATTGTGTTAATATGATTGAAACAACAAATACAAATCCAAAAAATCGTTTGGACGTTCAATGGATAGCACCAAGTGAATCAAATTCTGGTTGTGTATTGATTAGGGCGACAGTTTTGCAATATCGTGATATATGGCATATGGATGATGGTGGCCTTACTAAACGGTTATGTGAAGAAGTTGTCGATAATGTTGAAAGTCAAAAGAAAAGTTTGAATGAAAAATTATGTTGTGCTTGTGATGAAGCACGTTATGAGGTAAAATAATGGACTTAACAAAATTGAATTTTATACAGTCTAAAAAAATATGGTTGATATATTTTGTTTTTACTTGAACGATTTCTAGATAACTTTCGAAAGTTTATGGTCACGTAATTTGCATCCCAAAGATTTTCCAAATCGTATTTGGACGGCACGTTTTAGTTATATAATGGGTGTATCCCATTCATCTGATTATCGCTTTTGGGATATTGGTGAATTAGCTACGGCAGCTATGCAAGAATTCGCTGAGCATGGTTCCACACAAAGTTTAGAAAATGCTTTTAATGAGAGTTTTAAAAGGGGTAAAATACGGACAATACTTAAAGCTAAAGGTCCCGGTTTTCCAAATTTAAATGGCTATTCCTTAGCTTCAATTCGTACTGATCCCATACATCATCAATTATCATTGGCCGCAAAATTGGAACCATCACCTGATTGGTTTGTGGGCATAAGCGGCTTAGAATTATGTTTAATGAATTGTACTTGGTTAAAAGAGAAAAATATTAATCTATACCCATGGGATGTGGGTACTGATGCTGGTTCATCTTACACAGTAAAAAAGAAAATATAAATTTATATCGAATTTGAATGAAATTATTTATCTTAATGCATCTATTTCTAGTCACCTGATCAACCACAAATACCACCAGATGTAATAAGACGTACTCAATTAGATGATCCCAGATCACCATTTTATTATATATCAGGAGTTCCAATGAAACCTTTAGCTGTCTTAAAATTACGCCGACAACGTATCTATGAACGAAAATGTGTGGATGAAGATTGTAATGTCTTATAAAAATGGACTTTATCAATATACAAATTTATAATTTCATTTTATATATCGGGTTCAAAAATTTTTAGCCAATCTTGATGATAACATACCACGTGAATGTCATACGCATCCGTGGTCTAGTTGGAGTAAGTGTTCAACAGAATGTGGCGAGGGCATACAATACCGTTATCGGGCCTATAAGCAACCAGAAATTGCTAAAATATACAATTGTGCTAATTTATTACAAATAAAAGAGGAACGCCCTTGCCAAAGTGATAATTGTGGCCAAAAAATGAATGCGTATGACTTAAGAAAAACTGTCCATTATGATAATCGTATCGTTAATAATGTTTACAGTGATGATGATGATGATGATGATGATGATGATAATGATATTGATAATGAAGATATGAGAGTCTCAGCGTACTTAGATAATAGAAGCATCAAACGTAATTGCGATGTTGGCCCTTGGAGTGTATGGTCAACTTGTAATAATACATGCGGGGAAGGTCGTATAATAAAAACTCGCCAATATATAGTGCCACAAAATCAAGACAAATGCCAAAGAAAATACTTTCTAAAATTACATGAGTTTAAGCCATGTTTTGGTCATAAATGTTTAGGTGATGTTCACAATACAAAATATCGCATAAATGATACTGAATATAATAACCAACACGAAAAGCAAGACCAGAACGAAAAAGAATATAAAATATCAGATACTCAAAATTGGCCTACACAATTTACTAATGTTGAAGGCAATGATAAGGCTAATTATTATGAAAATTACAATTACAATGAAAATGCCTTACATCGTAATACATTTGAAGCAGTTAATCTACAACAACAACAACAACAACAACAACAGCAGCAGCAGCAGCAGCAGCAGCAGCAATACAAAAAATCGCTGTATTATGGTACAATTGACGAAAGAGCAGTAAATGAAAAAGACGATGATGATGAAAATGAAGAGGACACCTACCCCAGTTCAAAAGTTACGCATAACCGAAATATATTAAAATGGAAAATCTTTCATATGAATAATGATACCAATAATAATAATAATAATAATAATAATAATAATAATAATAACATATTTGATTATTGTTATAAATCGTTGCAACTGGTAAATTGCGCCGATCCACGTGTCATTGGTAATTTCTGGTTCTATAATATATGCACAGATGAATGTATGTTATATGCAGCCGATATATGTGATCGTAATTTAAATCGTTTCAATTCAATGGAGAAATGTCAACAATTATGTCAATGGCCATTGCACCGTTTAGGAAAGAAATTTATGCAGCAGAAGCAATCTAGACAATGTCAAAGAAGAATACAATAAATAAAAAAAAGCTTTTAAGGAACAAACATTTAAACGTTTATAAAATAATATTATAGCCCAGAATTTTAATAAGAGCATACAAGGATCATAAATATAATTCCTATGAGCAATAAATAAAATGATAGAATTACATAAATATTCCATACATAATAGTTGTGTTCATAATAATATTAAATATAATAATATAAATTCAATTCAAGATCAAATTAACAAGAAAAAGTCAAAATCCAAAAAAGAGAAAAAAAAAAAAACAAATTAAATTAATTAAATATAAATATAAAAATAAGAAGATCCAAAAAGCGTAATCAATCATTTTCAATTTTTTTAATATCATCATCGGCTATTGAATCGAAATCTTCAATTTCATTATGCTTGCGGGGATTACCTAATTTCATAAGTTGCTTAAACCAAAATAAATATTTGAAGAATATAAATAGAAGACATATAAAGGCAAATGTTAATGTTTCATGATGTGGTTGCATTGGATCTGAATGGAATTGCCTATGGAACAGTATTGAAAAGAAACGAGCTTCAATAAAACCACTCAATGTACGTGTGTTAATAACTGTTCCAGTACCAACATCAGCTCTATTTTTTATTCTGTTTCCAAATGTTGTTGATATTGATGTTGTAGCTGATGTCGATTTAGCAGCTGATATTGTTGTTGTAAGTGATGTTGATGTTGATGTTGATGTTGTTGTTAGTGTTGCTGTTACTTCTGCTGCTGCTGGTGTTATTGCGGTAAAACTGGTTTTCAATTTGAGTCATACATTTTTCCCCGAATTCTTATTAAATAGTACTGTTGCTGATTCTACATTTGTTGTTGTTGCATTTGCTTTTCCTACTGCCACTATTGTTGGTATTATATTCAATCGAATACCAATACCTTTAGAATTTTTTTGTATTATTTTACCAGGCGCATTATCGCCTTTCAGATATTCATTAATCATTTCATAAATTTTCTCACATTGATTCTTATCATTTTCATTAATACCTTGGATTAGAATACGTACAGTATGACCTTTAGTTAGCCATTTTGTGATATTCTTTAAACGTAATATTAAATCATGTTGGCTGATACGTGAACCAATATTTAAAAATTTTTCCGATTTTTTATGAGTTATGATTTTTTGATTATGATTTTCATTCATTTTATTTAACGATTTTGGTTCCTCTTCAGATAATTTATCGACTAACATTTCGGCATTAGATACCAATCTAAAAGAAAAAGAAACAAACAGAAATAAAAAATGTAAATTTTTCAAATGATAATGCGTATTTTTAGTACATGTATGTAAAATTATAATATAGAGGCAATTTACTTATATACTGGTCGTTGAGTTTTTGCATCGGCTGGTTTTATAAATATTAAATGCATTGAACGACGATTTGCAATATTTTTAGCCTCTTCCAATGTTGTCACTGTAATATTCTGATTTTGCATTAATGTAATTTTAATTAAGTCTTTGGTATTCCTCGATTTATTAAAAGTACTCGCAGATGATGTAGATGATAAAGTTCCATTATTCTTTTGCCATTTCATCTTATTAACGTTTGTATGGATAAACTGATTAGAAATTGTTGTTAGCCGTTTATCATGATGTGCTTTAATCAGATGCTTAATAGAATTAAAAATTCTTATTGATTTCAAACATAAAGACATTTTCAGGGCTCAATTTTCTATTTCAATTTTTTCACGCCTTGTTACACTACTATTATTGTTAATACAAATTAAATAATAAAAAAATGTTCTTACATGAAAATGTTATTACATGATAGCTGAATGTCTGACAATAAAATAGAAGAACAAGAATGGTATACATAATCCTATGAAAGACATAATATGAGAGGCATAATAACTCAAAAAAACAAAAACATACGTTCCGGAGTTATTTCGTAAATTCGTTTTAAATGACTTGTGTCATTTTACTTTGTTTATATATATGAGTAAAACAAAAACAAGCGACAAGGTTGCGTCCATTTGTTTATATACATGAAATCCACAAAAATGTTGCTCATATATACAAAATAAAGTCCAGCAACATATGTCATTTTAGTCGATTTTTCGTCATGAAACCGGAAATAATGTTTTAACTTTTTTTTTTTTACTTATAGTTCGTCTCATATTTTAGAGAATCTCTGCTTATATTTTTACATAAGAGATGATACTAATTGATTATATTTTACTTTTATCTCTATTTGAATATAATTTACATCTCTGTTTTGCATATATTATGTCAATTCTATTAAAGTACCATGAATAATTTTTAGTAGTCGAAGAGATTTAATAGTGGTATATTGGTGCACACGTATTTTGTATAATAGAACACGAAGAAAACAAACGCCTTCATCATGTCCGATGAAGAAGAATCATTTGTTATATTAGCTACTTCTATGGATTCATTAACACAAGAATGTATTGATGAATCACAAGGTAATGACAATTCCAAAGATCAAATTATCAGGAAAATAATAAAGCTTTCAGTGAACGAAAATTCTGCAGTAGAAGAAGACGATGGAAAGGAAAAGAATGCCATTAATCAAGTTAATCAAGAAACGTCTAATAGTCATTTGGAACTATTAAGTGAAGATAAGATAAAGCAAACAGCATGTCTAAAAGAGCAAATTGAAAAATTTGGGCATACAGACTTTAGTACAGACTCTTCTGCACTTACGCAATATTCTAAATCTGTAAAGTTATGGCAAAAACCTTCAGTATCATCAGCTGGAGATGCAGAACTATCATCATCATTCGAAAAATTGAATAATGTAAAAACAAATGAAATACCAGACAATAATAATTTATCCCACAAGGTAAATTCTATGACAAAAACTCAAATAGACGATTGGATAGATGTAAAATCATTACAGTCACAACAGCAAAGTCAAACTCAACAAGAAGAATCTTTAAAAATTGTCATGGATGAAAAGAGTAATGCAAACTCCATTAGCAATACTGTTAATCAAAATGTACCTGAACAAACACCAGCCGTAATGAATAATGTTGGCTCTCCTTTCCAAAGTGGAGTTGATAGTAATTTAGCTGCCAGTTTTATTATGGGCGAAATTGACGCTGACGCTTTAAAAAGTAGCATATGCACACAATTTCCCAGTATTTCAACGCATGCTAGTGCCGAAGATGTTGCTACGTTGCAAAGTTTTTTTATAGATCATATACAATTGCAAAGGAAATTCACCAAATTCACTAACACAGTGCGCCTCTATCACAAAAACGCTTTGCAATGGAAGGATAATCTAAAAAATGTTGAATTACAATATAAAGAAAAAATACAAGAATGTGAAGACCAAATGAAGCAGGTTTGTACAATACAAATTAAAAATTTCATTTTAATTTTCATTTCCATTCCATTTCATTCTCAAATTTAAACCAAACCAATAACTTTTTGTAATAGGCAGCAGGTGTGACACATGGTAATAAGCTTCTGGGGGTGTATAAAATTTAACTGTTGGTTTATACGACTAATAGTTCGCATAAAATCTGTACATCTTTCCAATTAAGCTACAAGTACCAGAAATTTACTTAGATGAAATTTCTTACATAGAAATGCGCTGGCCTAGAAATGAAATTAGTCCAAAAGTGTAGGATTGGATAATTTTTACGACCCCGCCTTAAAGCTTTATCTTAAGAAAACGGAATATATATGCAATTTTGGATATTTCTTTAGTGAAAATTATTACGAAGTATTTTAGCACTCATTGGTCTATTATTTACCTTCGCCTAACATAAAATTAACTTTCAAATTTTGCATAAATTAAATGTTTTTCCTATTTCTGAGTCTCCGATTCCCTTAGAAGAATTATGAGGTATTTTATACTTAAATACGATTGACCATACAAATTTCCCTTTGTTTTTTTTTTGATTATTTTAAGCTTCACATTGAAAATGAGAGTTTAAAGCAAAATATTGAAGCGCAGAAGGAACAAATGAAAGCTGTAGAAATAGCTCAACAGAGAGATCGTTTGGAAATGATACAAGTCATATCAGAAAAGTCAGCTATTGTTGAGAATATGAGAACTCAGATCGAAAAGTTGGAGCAAGATCAATTGGTAAAAAAAAAAAAGTTTAAATGGTTTCGCAAAATGTTGCGCAATTTTTCTTTCTTACATTTAATTTTTACTTTATCTGATGTTTCGTTTGCTTTCTTTCAACTGCTTAAAACTTTTATGTCGAAATGATATATTTTAAGCCATAAGAAATCTGTCGGATGCCAAACGAGTCGTCAAAGTTCTGTGTTTCAAGAATCCTACTGTAATTATATTTATATAAATTTAATTTTCTTTAGGCATCCTATAGTTTAATGCCAAAACAAGCATATGTCAACACAAGTGAGATATTTGAAAAATATATGACACGAGAAGAACACGTGAATGCAATTAAACCATTGAAAGAAAAGATATCGAAATTGGAAGAAAATATATCGGAATTGTTGGCACAAAATTTAGACTTTAAAAATTTGGTAAGCAGCCAGGAGGAGTAGTTTAATTTTTTAAATAATTTTGAAATACTCATAAGAAGCGTCACACAATCTTTGTAAGTCCTTGATTAATTTGATCTGTCCGCCTACGTTTTTCTGTTAAATATTCTCCTAGTTGCGGAAATTAAAACTACGATTTTGCATGATTGGAAAACATGTCAACTGTTACCACACTTAAATATATTGCAGAACCCATTATAAAATCAGTTGAATGAGATGCTTAGACTCTACTTTTGCTTGTATAAAAACACGAGACTGAAAATTGGAGTACTTTAGATTTATTTCATTCATGGTCGTTCAATGTCTGCCTAAAAAATATGCATTAAGTGCAAGAGCAAAAAATTTTCAAGCAAATTATTATTTGTTATTTTTTATTGATATATTCTACACTTATTGCCACTTACCGTATTGTTGATTCGAAAGAAGCATTATTCGACTACGCATAAAAACGAATACACTCAGGCCAAAGCTGATATTTAAAATATTACTTCAGTTAAATTCAATGTTTACAAGTAAATGTGGATAATGTTAATTAAGATCTTCTGAACGACTTATAATTTTTTTTTTTGTTTTTTTGGAAAGATTTCGATCATTGTTTAGCCTACTAAAAGAAGCACAATCACCTTAAAGTTCACATTTTTTTTTTTTCTTAGGAAAAGCATTATATGGATGAAATAACTAATTTAAAAGTAAAATTAACCGCTAATGAGGAACTTTTACGGAAGTCACGTGATGATATAGCACAATTAAGGGTTATGAATTTGGCAAAACAGCAGCAATTCGATGAAATACAAGCAGAAAATTCTTGCTTAATTCAACAAACTAAACAAAATTGTGAACAAATTATATTATTGGAGAAACAGAATCAGATTCACCAACGAGATTTCGAGTTGGAAAAGAAGAGCTGTGAATTTGTTACGGAAGAAAAGGGAAATTTATTAAAAAATTTACGTAAGCTGCACAAACGTAATCAACAATTAATTGACGAACGTAAGAAATGGTTGAATGAACAATTAACTTTACCAAAAGAAAGGACGGAGCAACCGCAACATCAAGAAGCACAAAGTTCTAACATTCAAACATTTGAGCATAATCAATCGAATTATTGCTGTCCAATATGTAATCGAAATTTTACAGCACTACATGATCTACAAGTCCATGTTAACCCCTGTATAGATAAATTGATGTGAATTGAATTGAATGGGATATCACTGCAGTTTAAATAAATTATGCAAAATATGAAGTGAACAACTGCACCGAAATTTAATTAATTTAATTAATTATTTACAATTTTATATTCGATATACAAACATATATATATTTTGAACGATTTTTCAAAGGTATATTTTTAAAAGTTGAAAGAAAAATTCTTAGTTCTTATTGTCCTTTATTAGTAAAATGAAAAAAAACTTATTAAACTTGATTAATAAACGAAAAAATGCATTGAAGCAGATTTTCCAGTCTTTTATGATAAGCGAAGAAAATGTTTTGTGGAATAAATTATAAAAATGTGAGAAAAAATAATAAGGACCAAAAAAACAATAGCAAAATACGATTATTGCGAAATCGATATTGTTATATATCAAGTTGATCATTCAATTTATCGAGGTTATACTTTATTTTTACATGAATTATTATTGTCCCTTACATTATTTGAAATATAAAATAAATGAAAAATATAAAATGCAAAATAATATAAAATTGATTTACTTAAGAAATTTCATAATTTACTACCTAAAATAAAGGATACAGCTAGAGACCACTCTTTTTGTACATTTGGATTTGCCAATAAATTATTTAGTACTGTAACATCTGTAATTTATATATCAGATTTCCATTCAGAAAGAAATTGGAAATAAAAAAGGAAATATTATTTAGATTAATGAGGGCAAATGTTAAAAATTATAATTGAACGTACCATTACTTTTGGCATACTGTTCCAAAATGCAGCGTATCGCATATAATGGTATAGCACAATTAATATTGGGGTAAACTAATTTATCCAATTTAAAATTTGATACGCAAACGCCTAATAAATGGCCAAACTCATCGAACATGGGTCCACCACTTTGACCAGCTTGAACACAACCATCTGACATTATAATAGACGGCGTGCAACGTATGATACGTCCTTGAAATATGCATGGATTAAAGTCATATTTTAAAATAAAGTTAACGTAACATGGGAATCCGGCATTATACACTTGCTTTACTAAAGTTGGCTTTCGTTGAGATATACGGGCGCAATAACTTTTTGGTATGTGATGTGGTACAGATAATAAAGCTATATCAAATGCAGCATCATGTTGCGGGTTACGCCATATTATATCAGATTTAAATTCTCCATCAATACTACGACAATGTATTTTACAATTGATAGCATCGACCGCATATAATATATGAGAACAAGTTAGGATGTAACATTTATTACACAATTGAATAAATGTACCAGTTCCTTGATTGCCAGCTACACGTATTACCACCAAGCTATGCTCCCCTATATAAATATTTTTAGATTAACAGATAAGACTTCTATTTAAATATATAAAGATTTGTTGATAATTTAATGGAAAATTACATGAAAATAAAGTTGGCTCTCTTGTCACAATTGTGGAGTTACAGGTAATATTTATTTGTTTTAAAAAGTATTTAAGTAAATGAGGAAAACTGGCTGCCAAAGTTATAGCAATATTTTGATTATTATGTTGAAATGAAGTGCACACAATTATACCAATTAAATGTAAGTGTTTATTAAATACCGCTGAACCTTCACAGCCCAAAGGTAAATTGTTTGATAAAGCAAACATGGTCGCCTTCCGATTTAGCACATTGGATATTTTACTTAAACTTATAGTTTTAAAAAAATTTTCCATTCCAAATGGTGTACACATACATAAAACATCATCCAATATATGGACTGACGTAATGTAACGTAAATATCGTATAATATTATTAACAACTGATTCACTCATTGTCATAACTTTCTTTTGATTTTGTTGGATAGTTAATATCAAGAAACTGCTTAATAATATATTTCCCTCACTATAATTATTTTTGCAGTAATTATTAGTAAAAAGTTGATGCATAAATGCAGATATTTCTGGTACATTAAATATGTACAATAATTGGGCTTTTTTACATTTAAACATTTTTGCGTTCCTGGTTAAATGACATTGTTGCTGGGTTACTACTATTTTTTTTGACTTTGGTAATGCAAGACAATCGTATGTTACTAAATAGATTAGGGAATTAAGGAATTTATTTAATACACGATTTTCATCACAATTATTTTGTCCATCAATTAATTGGCATTGTTGTAATTGATCAATTACTTTTGTTGCTTGCCCAACGGTTGGATGAATGTATGATTGCAATATACGACCCGTACTTATAACAATTTCATTATCTATTATAATGGCAGATTGCTTGGTCAATAAATTAGGTAAGTGGTTGCTGGAGTTCACTTCCAACAAGGCATGTCGTATCTTTAAAGGCATTATTATTTTTGCTTTTTCACTATTTCATCATTCACATGTTTCTTTTTATCATCATATTTAATTATAAAAAGTTTTTTATTTTAATTCTTAAATGTTTGGTTTGAATTAGCCAAAATTCTTTGTTTATTTAAAATAAATTAATCTAAAACTTATGCGAATATAATTTAAAATGGAGCCTTCTTTGTACTTCTCCACAAAGTACGAGAATTACAGTTGATCTTCAAAGAGCAGCAAAGCAAAAAAAAAAAAAAAAGACGTTAGTGAAGTTATCAATTAGCTTTATAAGCTTATTTTTTTCGGAGAGAAATTCTAAGAAAGAAAGAGAAATAGAGAAATTTAAACAAACATAAACTTTTTTTTCCTACATTTTAATAGTAATATTTTTAAATAAATCATTACCTACAAATAAATAGAAATGCAATTGAATAAAATATAGAACTTCTAGAATTTTATTATACATACAGTTCATTTTTAAAGGAAATATTTATACGTGCAACATTTAGTTGAACTGGCTATTAAATCACTTAGTATTTAACAAATAATAGCAAGAAAAACGAGACAAACAGAACAAATACATAATGTAGGTTAAAAATACTTATCACATATTAAATTATGTTTAAATTATGTTAAATGTATAAATTAAAATATTGAAATATTACTCACTTACGAAAAAACCTTCAAATATATGAATAAATTGATAATTGTAAACCGTTACAATTTCTTTAGGCTTTTCTTAATGATTTAAAATATTTGATAACATATCTGTGTTTTCTTTACAAACAAAGAGTAAAAAGGAAACGTAAATAAAAAACAGCTGAGCACTGCTGTTTATTATTCATTTATTATTTATTTATCTACTTATTCATTTATTATTTATTTGTTGAAGAGAATCTCAAAAAGTTAGGAAAAAAATTTCATAAATAAAAGTTACAATATAAAAATATATTTTACAAAAAAAAAATAGTAGAGCATGTTACAAAAGGCACTTAAAATCTACGTAATGCTAACTATTTTACATAATACGCATTGTACAAGCTATGATTGTACAAATCTTTTGATGGGTCAATATTTATGCCCAGATCCAAGTAAAAATCAAATTAATTCAAAAACTCAACAGTTTCAAGGATGCGATAAAACTGGTTACGCTAAAGGTAAATTGTTAAAAAAAAAAAAAAAAAAAAGAAATGAAAATATATTTTCTTGTAATATAATTTATATTTAACATTAAACATTTATTAAAGTTTGGTGTATAGCGGCTGAAGGTATCGAGTGTGAAAGTACAAATAATAATACATTTATAAAAAGTCTGCCCTGCAAATGGACAAATGGTTATCATTTGGATACAGTTCTATTATTATCGGTATTTACAGGTATGTTTGGCCTAGATCGTTTCTATTTGGGTTATTATGGTATGGGTTTATTAAAAGCCAGCACATTGGGTGGCTTTTTCATTGGCCAATTGGTTGATATAATATTAATAGCATTACAAATTGTACGACCAGCTGATGGTTCACATTATATAATACCATATTACGGTGCCGTTATTAACATTGTACGTAGTAATAACGAAACTTATCGTTTACCTAAAGATGATTGGTGAAAAAATGCCACATCAATTTTATTGTATTAATTTTAATATCATTTTATCTTAAGCCATTTATGCCTTTTTTTATAAACAAAAAAAAAAAAAAAAAAAAAAAATTATTCAGGTTGTATTTAAAAAGAAAATACACAAAAAAAAAAGGAAAAAAAAACTAAGAAGATAAAATTTATGAACTATATTTATCATTAGTTTATAATTTAATGTTTATAATTGTAATTTTCTTATGCAGTTACAATTTTTAAAGTTAAGTCAAATATTAATTATAAGGTAATTGCTTTAATGGTTCATATGCTCATTATAATCAAATAGAATTTAACCATATATGAATTGTACAAAGAGTAAAGAAGAAGCATTTATTTACTTTATATATTTGCTAACAATTTGCTGTGTGTTATTTCAATGTAGTTGTTTAGAGTGATCATGTAATTCCTCGCCTAAAGCAAAACATGGAACAATGTAATCGTTCAATCATCTATATATAGAAATTAATATACAAGTTTGTATACAAAGCACATATTTTAACGTGTTATTGTTATCATTAATAATCAAGAAAACAATAAGCGTAATGCATGGCAAAAGCAAAAAAAAAAAGGGACTGGTTGGCCTTATGAATGGGTTTTACCAAAATATGCCCAACAAATGTCACTCATCCGTTTATTTATTTATTTATTTTTTTTCTATGTTAGTTATATGTTAGCCCACTCCATAATGCATGCACTTTGCTAAACTAAGCTAGGCTGGCCAAGTTCAACATATTGAATGAATTAAGTCAGTGAACAAAAGTTTTTTTTTTTTTTATGACTTGGTCACTATTCTTCTTTTCGATTTTAATTCTCATTTTTGTTTACTGGTATTTTTTTTTTTTTTTTTTTTTTTTTTTTTTGGTTTCTTGAAAGTGTAGGACCATTAATTTACTAAAAATGTACCAAAAAAAAATTAAACAAAAATACATAATAGCACAATATTAATAAAGCAAAGTGTCTTCAGAAGAATATTACTGAAAGTAATAAGTTGGCCAATAAGTTCCAGTAACTGTATAATGATCATAGTTCTATAAAATAAAAAAAAAAAAAAAGTTGAGATTGTGTTGATTCAAATGAATTCGGTCTCGGTGCTATGTTGCCTTTTTCTTTTTGCTGTTTGTTTGTTTAGAAAAAAATTTTTATCCATTGTTTTGTTGTTGGTTGTTTTGCCAAAAATAAAAATTAAGCAATTTTAATTTGTGATTTTCCTTTATACAACAATTACAATAACAACAGGAATAGAAATAGAAATAGAAATAGAAATAGAAATATCATCATTAATATCAGAATGATATCAATAAATCAATAAATATTTTCAATTCTATTCAATTTAATTCAAATCGATTGTGTTTGTTAAATTTCAAATTTTCTTTTCTCATTCTTTGTAAACCTTTTTAAAGTTAATTAGAAAAAAAATGAAAAAAAAAAAAAAAGGAGAAGGAAATGAAAAAGAACGAAAGCATAAAGAATTCTGTTTGATTTGTTTTTTTTGTTTTGCTTTTTGTCCTTTGATTGTTGTTCTTGTTGTTTGTACAGTTTCTTATTTTTATTTTGCTTATTTTTTTTTTTTGTTTTTTGTTTTTTGTTTTGCTTCATAAAATTCTAGTTAAGGCAGTACAGACTTTTATTTTATATACATACTCGTTGTTTTTGCTACTTTGTCTCTTAATATGGATGTGAACACATTACAATAACAATAGAACAACAAACGATAACAGCAACAACAAATAAATAATAAATATCGTAGAAATCAATAAACAAACAAAAAAAAAAAACAAAGGCAAACAACAACTGTATTAATGCATGCCTACTTATATATATATATAAGTGTGTGTGTGTGTGTGTGTGTGTGTGTGTGTGTGTGTTTGTGTGTGTGCTATTGCCATTACTTTTTACCAATTTTAATGTGTTACATGTAACATACTTATCGTAAAAAAAACCAAAAAAAAAAAAAAAAATTAACAATAAAAACCGTTACAAATGAAAGAAAATCATAAGTACAATGAAGAAGAGAAAGGGAACATTAAACAAGCAAATCAAGAAAACACTGAACTTAACTTAACTTAACTGAATTGAATTGAATTGAACTGAACTGAAACGAACAAGCGCTACAAACAAAGAAAACAAATAAAAAAATTATATTTGGCTGTAACGAGTTCTTGGATACCCACCATTCAAACATTTTTTGATATTTTCAAGTACAGACGCGCTACATTTAAAATTTCTATAACAATGTGCTAACGTCTTTAATAACAAAAGTGACATTATGTTTTACATTTACAAGCAAACATTTCAATTTGCTAGATTTTACAGTTTTTGATATAAAAAAAAAAAAAAAATGTAATGTAAATGTAAAGTAAAAATGTAAATGTAAAGTAGAAGTTTTAAAAATTTTTATTAGTAGGCGGGATCGGTTAGAGTCATTTGAGTTTTTTGGACAAGTATTGTGTGTGATAATGTTTTTATATAAACGTCATATTACAGTTGTTTGTCTGATGTATTTTTTGTGTAATAAAAAAAATGTAGAAAAAAAAATGTAGAAAAAAAATGTAGTAAATTATTATTGTATAGTTTAGCGTACGCCTGGTCGATTTACATGAAATTTGGATACATGTGGTAGAATAATGGCTATAAACTTTGTGCAAAATTTCAGTTTTCTATCTCTTAGAGCATTCAAGTTACAAATGAAAAACTATGTGGGCGTGGCCTACGAACTATTTAGTCCATTTTCAATATCAACAAAAGTATGTAAATTTTAAAAATTTCGACCAAATTTAAAAGACTTGTTGTGACTAAAACAGGCGGGCAGATCCAAATCGATTCAAAATTTTATTTTGATCAAGGATACATACACTTTATAGGGTCTCTGGCCTTTCTTTCTAGGCATTACAAACATTATGACAAAATAATAAATCGATTCTGGATGAGTATATGACGCGAAAAAGTGTATGCTTTAAAACAAAGCGGTAAATTAAGAAGACGAAACAAAGACAAAGTGGAAAAAAAGACGAACAAGAGGAACACGAGGAGTTTTTGAATGAATGCATGAATGAACAAGTAAATAAATGTATATGCTTGTCTTTTGTCTTAACAATAACTTTAGCGATGCTTTGCAATGTTTGTAACAGTGATTCAATTGGCAAATAAAGAACGGAGAATGAGGAATAAGGAATCAAGAAAATACTAGAATAGTTAAAAGTTAAAATACGATAAATTGTAATATATTGCTATACATTGAATGGCTGTTAATCGGCGCACTGTTAATGCTGCTGCTATTGTTGTTGATTTTCTTGTTCTTGATGTTGTTATTGTTATTACAATTTGTTCTATATCAGCCATGACTTTCTTCGTCTGAGTACCTACGGCATTCGATTGTGTCTCGTTCTCTCTTCGTATCTTTTTCTATTCGTTTCTATTTCTTTAAGACTCGTGCAGTGTCCTTCTATCTCTTTTCCTCTCTTAAGTACGAAGTTCAATAAAAGAACTTTTTTTTTTATTATTTCCCATTTTTTAAGTATGCTAAATAAATATCACAATAACAATAACAACAATAGTAAGTAAACATTATTGTTATTAGTACATTTATATCAACCAGCGTTGATTGTGTTTCTTAATGTTTATGGCATTTTTTGTATTGTCCTGTAAATGGTCTTTTTTGTTTTTGTATTTTGTGTCTTTTGTTTATGCTTTTTTAACTTAAATCAATAATTACAAGAAGCATTACAACAACAACAACAACAAACAACAACAACAGTTAGAATATGAACTCTATTATGTCCTAAAGTCAAATGAAATAAAAAGCCACCGCATGTACACATTACAAGTAGAAGCAACAGCAATAGCAGCAGGCAATTAAATTTCAAAAAAATTTCTTAGCACCCAGGTTATCGAATAGTATAACAATAACAAAAATAATAAACTAACACTTTCATAACGACAAAAATTATATAATTAAAAACAAGTAAAACAATGCTATAAAATCGATTAGTTTCGATACGAAAATACCTCACTCAATTTCTAGTCTGTTTATGAAAGCGAAAACATCTTTTAAAATTTAATTGAAAGAGTTACGTGAAAAATCACAAAAAGTGAAAAATTTAAATAGCTCTTTTTTTGCGCCTTCTTTTTCCGGCAAGAAGCAAAAAATAAATTGAGATATAAAATGAAAATAGATTTAGGAATAGTTTAGAGTTTTTAGATTTATTTAATCAGGCATATTAAGAAGCGGAAACATATTTTTTGAAATTTAACTGAAAAAGTTACGTGAAAAATCACAAAAAGTGAAAAATTTAAATGGCTTCTTTTCTGCCTTCTTTTTCCAGTTTTTAGGTTTGTTGAATAAGGCATATTTAAGAACATCAATTATAATGATTTAGAATAATCATTAAGTCCATATAATTAAAGTGAAACTTATTTCGATCCGATTATTTCCAAATCCGTATTAGAGACAGTAACATACCGCAGAGGAGGGGACATAGAAAATAAAATAAATAGAGAGCGAGCGATATAGAAAATTATTGTTAATTGTCATCTTATCATCTTTCAGAACGTAGTTAATTACTCTCTAAATTTTTCGTAATTTATAGCGGCACTGTCGAAGAATTCAATTCAAACAGAATGGTAGAACTCATGGATAAGAGATGAATTCCTTCTTTTTTTTTTTTTTTGTTTATTTTGTTCTTGGTCAAATACTATGTTTCTTTTTTTCTTCTTCTTCTTTGTTATCCTCTTTGTCATTTTCTTTGCGGTTAAATAGCTCATTTAGTGTGCAGTGTTTCGATCATTGCGCTTTAATTTTAAATCAATTTATTTCATTCATTCACTATAAAAAATTGTAAATCTATTACATGTAGAATGGACATGAATTTCTATTCAAAAATCAAAAAAAAAAAAAAAAACTAAGAAAAAAAAAAAAAAAAGAAGAAGAAGAAGAAGAAGAACAAAAATAATATTAATTTTTATATTATATTGTTGTGGTTTGTTTTTTATACCCACCATCCAAAGATAGGTTGTATACTTATTACATTGTTATGTTTGTAACGGCTAAAACGAAGCATCGGTGACCCTAATAAAGTTTGCATATCCTTGATCAGAATTAAATTTTGTATCAATATAGATATGTCTGTCTGGCCGGCAGGCCGTTATTCTTAATCAAATAAAATGAGTTATCAATTTCAAATTTAGCAGAAATATTGAAAGTTTATATATGCTGGATCCTTATTGAAAATGGACCAATTTGGACAAATGACATACCCACAGCAACATAAACTGGGAAAGTTTCTATTTTTTTAAACAAAAATTTGTACTTTTACACTCGTAACATGAAAATAGCATGCTTAAATTTTGTACAAATAATAAGATCATTTTTCTACAAATGTTATATCAAAATCGCACAAATAATTTACGCATACTTTAAATTATACAACGTCAAATTATCTCGCTTTTGGACAAATGTATAAAAATGATTTCAATTAGAAAGTTGCTTATTCAATATTTGGCTCCAATCAATTATAATTTTCTTACTCATTTTTTTATTTGTGTTTGTGCTTCTTCCTTTTTCTCCTACCCTAATTTCTGTTTTTGTTTTTTTTTTTTGGCCTCAAGGAGTTGAAACACAAAAACATTTTTTTACGGTTGATTTGAGGAAAATTTAATATTCAATTGAAAAAAAGCTATTTATATTTCTTTTGCTCTCTTTTTGTGTCAGATCTTTACCTGAGTTGAGCTTATATTATTTTTTCCCTAATACTTTATGAGCGCAATTTTCAATTACAAATGTAACAAAATGTGAGAACATGTGAGAACACGTATTAAAGCATTGAATTAAAGAAGAAGAAGAAGAAGAATAAGAAAAAAAAAGCTGGGATTTTATTCTCAAAAGCTCAATTTTATATCAAATCAAATAAATGACATAAAAAATCTTAAGGAAAGTAGGAAGAAAATTAATCTGAAACAGCAATAGAACACAAACAAAATATGAAAATTTGTGAAAATTTTGTCAATTTTTATAGTTTTCTTTTTTTTTTCTTTTCTTTTTAAATTTTACTATAAAAACTACAATTGTTATTGCACAAATAAAAAAAAAAGAAATTGTAGCAGTCACAAATTGAAGCGCTTGCTTGCGATTTGTATTATTTCGATTAAGCCATTTTATAATAAACAATAATAAGTTTATTAGGGCTCTATTAGGCTCTATGAAGAAGGTCTCTTGTAGAAGGTTCAGCCAACTTTAAATATCTAATTCTGTAGATGTAGGTTGTATAATGATTTTTAATCTGTTGATAGAAAATCTCAAACGCCATTAAAGATTTTCAAAGTTCTTCTTAAATTCCCTGGAGGTTTTTATTGACTTATTTTAGTGATTTTATTATTATTATTATTATTATTATTATTATTTTTTTTTTTTGTAAGCAAAATTTCAACCTCATGTATTCACTTTATAAACGATTTTATGATAATATCAATAATTATTGATGCATTTGGAAATTGCTTCCATACTCTCAATGCTAAAATTCCCTTTCCAAAACCTTTCCAATTTTAATAAATAATGTGGCATTTAAATATTGTGGTGTAATGGTAGTTGATGGTAACGTATATACATTTTTATATGTATTTTTTATTTTTTTTTTTTTCACATATAAATTCATATTTAAATGTTGACGCATTGAAATGTTTAACAAAGAGCATTTGTTGTTTTTTGTTGAGACTTTTTAGTTTATACCACAACTTTCCAAAGTTTACTTAGCTTTTAACTCTTATCTCAACATATTGAACAATAAAAAAAAAGAAAAAAGAAAAGAAAAGAAAAGAAAAGAAAAAAAGCTACATACACACACACATTTTTATATGAGATGCATTTAATTTTGCAAAACCAGCATGACTCATTTGCTCACAGACTCTCATTCTACTAATTTTGTGGTCTATGCATTTATTTTATATTTTTTTATTATTGTCGTTATTGTTGCTATTTTTGTTATTTTTGTTATTCTTGTTATTTTTGTTATTCTTGTTATTTTTGTTATTGTTATTATTATTATGGGCTGGTTGGTTTTAGTGATACTGGTGATACTGGTGTTCATTTTATATTTATATTTATATTCATTTTATTTTGCTTTTATTTTGCTCAACTAAAATCTAAAAATGTATAGTTGCTGCTGCGACATTTGATGTATTTGATTCATAAACAATATTTTCGTTGTTATTTGTTGTTATTGGAAAACCGCTTTGAATATTACAAAACCAAAAAAAAAAAAAAAAAAAAAAAAAAAAATCAGTCAAACCCTTCGATTATAACGAGGCAAGGGAAATGAGAACAACAAACATGCTGCATAAATAAATTGCTGTTAAATAAAGCGACATTGAATTCGTGTATTGAAATTTTTTTAATGTGAATTTTCAAGTTTCAATGTGAAACTTTCCATTTGAACTTTTTGATAGAATTGAGAGATATAAACGATACGCTTAAGCGAGAATTTTATTACTCAATGCCTTCGTTATATTTAAGAATATTTATCTTCTAAAATTTTGCATTAGCAATTTCGACAAGATAATGCAAAATGATACTTTTCAACGAGGAGTAAAAATTTTAAAGAAAAAAAAATTTTTTTTTTTACATAATTTTAAAATGAATTTTAAGATAATTACAAGAATTTACTTTTTTTCTTTTTAAACACAGCAATGACCGCATTTTATTTGTTTCTCTTTCACCTTCGAAAATCAGTCGATATTTGAAGTAATTTTTCAAATTGTTAAATCAAGTGTTTTTGTATAATTTCTTGCTTGAAAGAAAAGCTGAACAAATTTGAATTATTATTTGATTAATGATTTTTATATTTTTATATATTATATTT